>MU713269.1:0-53462 GCA_026770625.1 Nicotiana glauca
CCATAAATCTCTCAAGTGGCGACTCTGAATCTCAATAATAAATCCCGTTTCGATTGTCCTTTAATTGGAAAAACTTCTTCCACCACGCCCCTCGCGGGGTGCGGTAGCGCCGAAAGGAGGTGTGACAATAGGGTGATGTGCGAACTGTGGTGCGATACCCCAATAGAGCAAATGATAACTTTTCGTGCCACTGTTTATGCTTCTATATCATTTTCCTTAATATTTTCTTGATATTCTAGTTGGCGGACTCTACGTCTCCATTCATTTGAGTCCTGTAGGCTGTGGAATTTTTGTGTTTGATCATGAAGGTTTCACACATAGCTTTCATCAAGTCTCTATTGAGGTTTGAACCATTATCAGTAATAATTGATTCCGGAATCCTGAGTCGACAAACAATGCGGTCGCGGACAAAGTCTAGAACGACTTTATTAGTCACTGCTATGTGAGATGCTTCTTTGACCCATTTTGTGAAACAGTCGATTGTTACTAGGATAAACCTATTCCCATTGGAAGCGGAAGGCTCGATTGGTCCAATAACATCCATTTCCCAGGCGGTGAATGTCCATGGTGAGCTTGTTGCATTAAGCTCATTTGGAGGCACCTTTATCATGTCTGTATGTATTTGACTGCGGTGGCATTTTCTGACATACTGGATGCAGTCTGTTTCCATAGTCATCCAAAAGTAACCATCCCATAGTATCTTCTTTTCTAAGACAAAACCGTTCATACGTGGACCGCAGGTCCCAACATAAATTTCCTCTAGCAGCTTGGATGCTTCCTTTGCGTCGACATACCGTAATAATCCCAAATCAGGAGTCCTGCTATACAGGATTCCCCCATTGTGAAAGAAATTGTTGGACAACCTTCAAAGTATCATTTTGGAGTATGATTGGCAAGCTCCAAGTAATCCCTTTTCACCAAATATTCCCTAATATCATGAAACCAAGGCTTTCCGTCTGCTTCCTCTTCAACATGGGCACAGTAAGATGGATGGAATTCTTTTTTGGATGTTGTATTATAGATGATAAGGTAGCCAAAGCATTTACAAACTCATTCTGGATTCTGGTAACATGTCGGAACTCTGTATTCATGAACCTCTTTCTCAATTCCTGTACATGATGCAGATAAAGGAGTATCTTGGAGTTCTTGGTTGCCCATTCCTCTCATACTTGATGTATAAGTAAATCTGAATCACCAATCACTAGCAGCTCTTGTATGTTCATGTCAATGGCCATCTTGAGCCCTAAAATGCAAGCTTCATACTCGGCCATATTGTTGGTTCAGGGGAACCTGAGTTTCGGAGACACTGGATAATGCTGTCTGGTTTCAGATACCAAGACTGATCTTGTGCCAACTCCTTTGAAGTTTGCTGCTCCATCAAAGAACACTCTCCAGCCTTCATAGGATTCTGCAATGTCATCTCTTATGAATAATACCTCTTCATCGCGAAAATATGTTTTCAGAGGTTCATATTCTCCATCCATGGGGTTTTCGGCAAGGTGGCCTGCTAGTGCTTGTCCTTTGACCGCCTTCTGAGTTACATAAACAATGTCGAATTCACTCAATAGGATTTCCCATTTGGCTAGCTTGCCAGTGGGCATGGGCTTCTGAAAGATGTGCTTTAAAGTATCCATCCTTAAGATGAGATATGTGGTATAAACACATAAATAGTTCCTCAGTTTCTGAGCTACCCAAGTCAAAGCAAAGCAGGTGTGTTCCAAAGAGAATATCGTGCCTCGTACGGAGTGAACTTCTTGCTGAGATAATAAATGGCTTGTTCTTTTCTCCCTGTTTCATAGTGCTGCCCCAAAACTCAACTGAAAGCTCCATCTAGCATTGCAATGTAGAGTAATAGAAGTCTACCTAGCTCAGGCGGGACCAAGACTGGTGGTGTTGACAGGTATTCTTTGATTCAATCGAAGGCCTTTTGGCAGCCCTCGGTCTATTTGGTAGCGGCATCCTTCTTCGACATCTTAAATATTGGCTTATAGATAACTATAGAATGTGCTATGAACCAGCTGATGTAGTTAAGTCTTCCAAAGAAACTCATTACGTCCTTCTTTTTCTTTGGTGGTGGTAGTTCTTGAATGGCTTTTATTTTTAATGGATCCAATTCTATTCCTCGACGACTCATAATATACCCAAGCAATTTTCCAGTGGGAACCCCAAATGCATAATTCGCGGGATTCAACTTCAGGTTGTACCTTCGCAAACTATTGAAGAACTTCCTCAAATTTTTCAATTGATCAACAACCTTCGTGGACTTGATGATAACATCATCCATATATACCTCGATCTTCTTGTGTATCATATCATGAAAAATGGTAGTCATGGCCCTCATGTAGGTGGCCCCTGCATTCTTCTGGCCGAACAACATCATCTTGTAATAGTACATTCCCTACTGCATAATGAAATCCGTTTTCTCAGCATCTTCTTTATCCATCTAGATCAGATGATAACCAACATAGTGATCTATAAATGACTGCAGCTTATGCTTGGAGCAATTATTAATCAGGATGTGTATGTTCAGCAGAGGGGAGTCATCTTTCAGACTGGCCGGGTGAAGATCTCGATAGTCGACACAGACTCTGACCTTCCCGTGCTTCTTTGGCACCGGCATGATATTGGCGAACCATGTCAGGTACTCAACTACACTGAGAAACTTAGCTTTGACTTTCTTAGTGACTTCTTCTTTAATTTTTAAACTCATATCAGGATTGAACTTCCTAAGCTTCTGCTTTACCGGCTGACATGTCAGAGCGGTAGGAAGTTTATGGGCCACAATAGATGTACTTAGACCAGTCATGTCATCATATGACCAGACGAATATGTCCTGATATTCCTTTAGAAATTTGGTGTGTTCCTTCTTTTCTGATAGCGACATGCGAAGGTTGATTTGTGTTTCCTTGATGTTTTCTACATCTCCCAAGTTAACAATTTCTGTCTCATCCAGGTTGGACTTGGGTCTGTTATCAAAGTTCTCAACTTCTTTGATAATTTTCTCTGGTATGTCATTTTCTTCCAAATCATTATCCGTTTGTTGCGTTGTCTTATTGTATGTCAGAGTCGTTAGTTCATCAAGATAAGTAATAGTAATGATGTATAAGTAAAGTAATGAGAGAAAAATAATAAGGAGTGCTGATTCATAAGAAAAGTTGAAATGCTTCGATAAATTTCATAACTATTTTGAACATTGAAGATCTTATTGCAGGAATTAAAATGTGAAAAGAAAATCATCTAGTGAATAAAAATAGTGCATGATGCTTGTTTTAGCCTTGCTACCCCGAGGCTCGCCAAGCTCTAGTGGTTCTAATGGTCCAATTGTTGAGGTATGCTCTTCTACCCATATCTTGTATGGAAGGACCATCCTCCCCATCCTCCTCGAGAATAACGCAATAGTCCATGTCATTGTCTTCTGAGAACAAATTCTTCATCGCTGCAAGTGGCTCTTTTTTGTCTGTCCCATAAACAATGTCAACCTATTGGAACGTGTGCTCTAAAGTGTAAGGTCCCATAAAAATTTGTACTCAAAACCTAGTAGCTCGTAGTGCCCAGTTCTAAGTATATGTTAGGAATGTATAAAATTTTTAGCAGCGAGCTTGCTCGCCGCATTTCTGACCGTTTGTACTGATCTAAGCATTTAAATATCAAGAATAAAAGTTTTCCAAAAAAGTGCTATTATGCGGTCCAGAATGCGGTCGCAAATCAAGTATGCGGACCGCATTTCTATTGCAAAGTGAGTCAGTGTGTTAGTCAAATTTGAGGTTAAGATGCGGTCCATTATGCAATCGCATAACTGATATGCGGACCATATAGTCATCGCATAATCATCTTGGAATTTTGTAAAAGGCAGTTATGTGGTGCATTATGTGACCGAAGAATAGATATGTGGACCGCATTTCTGCTGCAAACCCAAACAGAGATGTTTAGAGTTTTGGTGCACTTTCGTGGTCCGCAGAGGTCCATTCTGCTGACCGCATTTCCTCTTTGTGATCGCATTACCTGACTCGCGGCTCCAATTTTTCTGACTTTTAAACCAGACTCCTTCTTCAGTAAAACACCCCAACTCCCTATTTTAACATATTTTCTGAACAAACTAGAGAGAGGGAAGATAGAGTTCTTGGGAGAGAAAGTCCCACCTTAATCAATTCGATTCTTTAAAGTCACCCGGGCCGGGAAATTTCAAGCAATTGTCTTTTTTTTTTTTGCAAGCCGATAGACAAGTTCCTAGGGCTAATTTTTATAAATATAAATCTAAAAAAATATAATTACAGTGTCAGGTGGTCTAACATAGTGAAAAAGATAAGCTTTGACGATTACATGAGTCCTATTATCAATATTGAGTTTGAAACTCCACACTGATATTACATGTGATCTAACATGATGTCTTTGTGTAAAAACAATACGTGAAATACTAGAATCTGCATTGTTGTTCCAATTTGTCACATGTATGAGCGTTAAAGTCATTGTCTAGTACCAGTAGTAGCAAATTGATGATTCAATCCACATTGCATTTTCAGCTGTATGCATCCCAGCCCAATCTGCTTGCCCAAATTATTTTTGAAAACACTCTTACTGATCTTTTTTGGTAGCATATTCATCATTGTGGTTTGTGCATATTGCACTTCAAAATCAAATACCAATAGCACTCTCACAGATGTCAATGATAATGTGTAAACTATCATCCATGGTACTTGGTAGTTGCACCCACAGCCACACTTGAAATGCCTTAAACTGCAGCCTTTTTCCATTGTGTGTGTAATGTACCTTTTTCAAGACAAGCATGCCATTTAAATCAAAAAAGTTGTGTCAAAAGTTCTTTTTTTCCATAACTTCACGTGCCCTCTCTTTTAAGACATTGTGTTCGTTAGTTGCATTTCCTTTTAGGTTTAGCAAAGAATTATTCTAGTTGTTTTGCGTAGATTTTCCACTCAAGAATTCTTCACGCTCTACTTCCTGATGCTTTGCTTTTCTAGACAAACGTGCAACGCAAACCAAAAACTCTATCGCGATTCCATTACTTTGTTCATTTTTAGCTTCCATGCATTGGAAAGAATGCTTAGCAATAAAATTTTTAATAGTAGTCATGTAGTTTGCTTCATCATTCTAGAATGTCATGATGACATTTGTAACTGTCGTTGATGCATTCGTCAATACCCCTCTTTTCTGGGTTATATATGCAATGCATTTGTTGGCCTGCTTAGTTTTCTTCAAGTTGATGTAGTGTGAATAGTAACCTGCTTTGTTCCTGCCTTTTGTTGTATAAAAAATTTCCTCCAATGGTTTTAATTTGAAACTCCCCATGCGCATGCCTTCCTTTTCAAGGATGTTCCTTGACCCTATTTTAAAAGTCTGAAGCGGCAGCTTTTTCCCATGTTTTTGTATTGTTTCCATACTTGCTTTTTCAGCGTGCACAGAAAGCAATTTCAAAATCCCATGCTAAGCTTTTCAGACAGTTCACATGCTCTCTAAAGCTCGATTGTTGCATTACATGGGAATCTTAGCATTGGTTGATTCCAGTTGAGTTCATTTCCACTCCAGAGTCCTCCTTTCTCTATCTCCTACTGCTCATTTCTTGTGTATCTTCCTATCATATTTGTTTTACCCTTCTTATGTTGACTCTCGACGTTGTCAGCTCCAACCTCTCCCTTTCTCTCTAGCCCAATAAAGTATAGTTGAAGTCATTTGTACCATAGCCTAGTTGCATCTTTAAGCATCAAAGTGCAACAGCACATCCGAACTACCAATGCCACCTTCGATATTTCCTGTGTGTGAATTTATTTCCTCTATGTCGATGATTTTGCATGTCATCACATGAAGGTCCTTTGTTGAGTTGCACATCAAAAATTCCAAAGTTCCAAATGTTTTATTTCCAGTAGGTTCCTGCAAAATAGAAGCAATGCTATTGAGAAAAAAGATCAACATCATCTCCTTTACAATGATTTGATGATGTTGATTCTGGTTCTTTAGAAGCTCGAGCACCATTTCCACTACTCTTTTCATCATCCCTTCTTCTACTGTCTCGACACTTTTACTCTCAAGTACAAGCATTGCATTTTATCTCCATTAATTAGCCTCCTTCCTTGAGTGTGTAGCCGATAGAAAGAGTGGTATTGAATGTTTCCCCGGTCGAGAGCATAGTTTGCTAAGTGATCAGCTACCTTATTTCCTTCTCGATATATATGTGATATCCTGCCATTCATGATTGTCAACAGCTTTCTTATCTCCTTCACCTCTTCCTCAATAACCCAAGGTGGCTTCCAAATTCCTTCAATCACTCTTTTGAGTAGCATTGAGTTTGTTTGCACCCAGACATTGAATATGCCCATAGCCTTGCTATATTGTAACGCTTCTAATATAGCTTTAGTTTCTACTTGTATATTTGTCATCTCTTGTATTTCCTTGCCACACCCAAATATCAAATCACCATTCTCATTCCTTAAATAGTAGCCAATGGAACTCCTTCCAGGATTGACCCTCGATGCCCTATCTGTGTTTATTTTGGTCCAACCTGGTATTGGAAATTTCCATAGTACCTTGTTGAACTTCTGGTTTGGAGTGTAATCTTCCATCATTTTTAGCATATCAGGCCATCAAAAAGATGCAGAATTAATTCCAGGTTTCCTTACCTTGATAAGTGACTGTAGAGTCGTGCATATTTGGAATACAACCCTGTTAGTTGACACTGCTTCCTCATGTTAATTTCTATTCCTCCTATTCCACAATTCGCGTAGAATGATGCTAGGCATTTCTAGAAAAATAGGCTTAAGCCTAAGGATAACCTGCCATGTCCAGCATTTAACTATAGCTTGATACAAACTCAATCCCTCCAAATATAGACAAGCATATAGGAGAAAAAATATGGCCATACTCTTGAAGCTGTGTATGAATGATAAAAAATATGGTTAACTGTCTCTTCACTAGGTTGCACACAACACCAACATTTAGAAGACATATAATACCCCATTTTCCTTAGTGCATCATCGAGTGGCACCTTTCCTTTCCATAGCTTCCACATGAAAAAAGAAATTTTAAATGGCAATCCCTTAATCCACATTTTAGAGTATGAAAGTGCATGATCTTTCCTCCTTCTCAGATAATGTCAGGCAGATGTAACAGTAAATTGCCCCTTTGATTATAGACTCCAAATGGACTTATCCAGTTCTTCTTGTTGTGCATGAAATGGTATGCTCTCCAGTATTTGCAATGTTAAATCCTCAGGTAATAATTGTCTTAGCTTCTCCTCATCCGACTGTCCTTCTACTGTAACTTTATGCACATTTTGAATGGATTCATCAACAATAAAATCTGGAGGTGTTACAAAATAGAGAGCACCCAAACCTGTCCAGTTGTCATACCAAAAAAGTGATGACCCCATTTTTAGTTTCCAAAAAATCTGGTGTTCCACTAGATCTCTGCATTCTAGCATCTTCCTACACACATGTGAGCCATGTTTCCAAGGAACCACTATTGCATTCAACTTCTTGCAATACTTTTGGCTCATAAAAGTGCTCCACAGTGATGGTTTTGTCCTAAACTTCCACCACAATTTGCAGAACAAAGCCTTGGACATGTCATGCAGTGATCTAAATCCAACTCCCCCTTTCTCTTTAGGCATGCATATTGTGTCCCATGAAGCCCAGTGTCTTGCCCTTCCATCAATAGAACTACTCCAAAGAACCTAGCAAACAATTTTTATAACTGGTTGATCACATTAACTGGTGGACTGACAGCAGAGAGCAAATGAATAGCCATGCTTTGCAGCACACTAGTGATCAAAACTGCCCTACCACCAATCGATAAGAGTTTCCATTTACATGTATGTTGTTTATCCAAAATCTTGGTGATCAAACCCTCATAGTAATCCATCCTCCTCCTTCAATAAATATAGGGAAACCAAGGTAAATGAATGGGAAATCATTTCTCCCTATTCCAGTAATACCTTCAATCTTCCTCACAACCTCATCACTTGTTGAATGGTGGACATGTATAGCAGATTTTGACTTATTGATCATTTGGCCTGAAGTTGCTTCATAAGCATTCAACACTTCCATTATTAGTCTCAAAGAGGTTGCATCTGAGGATGAGAATATAATTGTATCATCGGCATATGCAAGATGGTTGATCTTGGGACTCCACTTAGGCAAACCAAATCCAAAAAAATACAAGTTTTGATGTAATTCATTGATGCCCCTTGACATTGCCTCTGCAGCCAAAATAAATAAAGTAGGTGATAAAGGATCCCCTTGCTTCACTCCTCTAAAAGACTTGAAGAAACCATGTGGTTGCCAATTAAAAAGAGCTGAGTACCAATTGTTTGACACTAAACCAAATATCAAACCAATAAATCTTTCAGAAAACCTATCTTCCTTAGAACTTTTGTGAGAAAGAGCCAAGAAAGTCTATGATAAGCCTTTATCATGTCCAGCTTTATTACTACATTCGGGCCTGCTTTGGTTCTCAATCTTATGTCAGTGATTATTTCCTGAGTCAACAACACATTTAATTTTCTAGTATACTCCTTCCCTTCACAAATCCAGCTTGTTCATCTAAAATAACTTTAGGAAGAATATCAACCAATCTTTCATGAATAACCCTCGAGATAATTTGTTTGAAAAATTACTCTTGCTAATTGGCCTTAAATTAGAAAAAGTTGTACATCCTTTTTCTTAGGAAAAAGTACTAAAGTTGTGTGAGTCAAAAATTTAGGGAGTTCCTATCCACTGAATAAATCTTTGACCATCTGTAGCACAACTTCTCTAATTACTTCCCAATAAGCGTGGAAGAAATTACCATTGAATCCATCAGGTCCACCGGCACTATCCCCATTAAGCCCAAACACAACCTTTTTTACTTCCTCCATTGTAGGCTTCCTTGTTAGTTCACAGTTCTGCATCTCATTCATCATCAGAGGTACATAATCAAGAATCCTAAAATAAGTAGGAACATTGGGTTAATGAAATTGTTCCTGGAAAAAATGCACAGCTTCCTCTGCGATAGTTGTTTGATCCTCTAACCAATTACCATTTCTATCTTGAATTCTCTTCAGCTGTAACTTCCTTCTTCTACCGTTCACACGAGCATGGAATAGTTTAGTAATTCGATCTCTGTCTTTAAACCAAGCCATACCCGATTTTTGTTTCCAAAAGTCTTCTTTTAATGCCCACACTAGAATTAATTCAGCCTTCACTCTTTGGAGCCTTTCCCGATTTTGAATTGTTAGATTTAGTTCAAATTGAGTCTCATGAACCTTCAATACTTCTTCCAAACTAGCTAATCTTTGGAATATATCCCCAAAAGTGCCCTTCTCCATACAGAATAACCTGCTTTACTTTTTTCATCTTCTGATTAAACAGGAACAATGGACTCGCGTGAAAGTCAGCATGCCAGTTTTCCTTGACTACATCCATAAATGAGTCATCCTTAATCCACAAATTCCGAAATCTGAAACCTTTCTTGATTGGTTCCGTTCTTGGATTATAATTGAGATGCATGTGACTATGATCTGAGCCAATCTTAGATAAGTGAGTGATCTCAAATCCTGGCCAAAACTACTACAATTCCATGTTACCCAAGCATCTGTCTAGCCTTTTAAAAATACAGTCCTCTTCATCTCTGCCATTCCACCTTGTGAAAATTCTTCCTTTAAAACTGAGATAAAAAGATTGCATGTAGTAATACAGTGCCTGAAATTATCTATCACTTTGATATGTACCGGTAGGCCACCAAATTTTTCTTCTTCATCCCATATCACATTAAAATCTCCACCAACAAGGCAAGGTAAAGACATATCAGTAGCCAAAGAGTTTACTCAGCCCTTTTCATTGGTTTCAAGATTTAAATAAAAAGGGGATTCTCATGTATTGATTCTTGAAAATAAAAGTTGAAAACAATCATGCATGTTCTTTAATACCTAAAATGTAGTAAAAAGAATTGGGTAGGAGTATAGATTTGCAAAAACAGCGGTTGATAAACTAAATAATTTCGAGTAGTAATTGTGAACATCAATTCTAAGACATATGTGTTAACTTGCGAACTAGATTGTCGGTACTAGGCTAATGCTGGGACGAAGTAGAAGTAAAAAGGGAAATTCGAATTCACGTATATGTGGCTAACTTTAACCTTTGTAAAGTCACCCTGTGTGGTGTACGAGTAATTGATACATGTTATTTACGTAAACTATTTATGCAATCTGGTTGTTCCGTAGGTGTTAAGGCAAGATGGCCTATTTCATGAATTCTTGTGATTTATATGCCTTGAACATTGTTGATTACACATTCCGATGTGATGGTATGAATAAACGGCAACAAACTAAGTGTGTGTGTGAATGTGTTTATGGGGTAAGAGTTGTGTAACAAATGATGGAAAGAAATCATAATTGATGCAAATGAAATAACTGTGGTAATATCATATGTGACTTATCGTGGGCAATTGTCGTTGTGACTTAAATTGTATACGGGATGTTGTACATGATGGAAATGGTATTGATGGTTATGAAAATTCTTTGTGAATTGTTGTTGTTGTTTTGTGAAATGTGATTGTCCGGTGGGATCGTGTTGAGTGCCGCAACACGAAGTAATAAGGTGTGGGTTGTGGTGATAATGGTGGCTGAGGTAATAAGAGTGGATGAGGTAATAAGGGTGGAAAAGTGATCAAAATCACAATTGAAATGAACATATTTGAAAGTTGTGAAATCATTGATGTGGTGAAATAATGTTGAAAGGGGAAAAGGAGAGATTGTGAAACTTGTTTGGCTTTGGTTGTTCCTTTCATGTGCATTTGATCGTTGATTCTATTACTGTTCTTTACTTGTGTATTGTTTAATTTTACTTGGGGTAAAGTTTGTTTATACATACCAGTACAATTAAAATGTACTGACATCCCTTTTGCTGGAGGTGCTACATTCGTGTTGTGATTGTAGGTGGTTCTATAGCAGGTACTCAAGTCCACCGACAGTACCACTCCTTCACTTTCCATTAGCTGTATTGGTGAGCCTCTTTCCTTTCGGGGCCCTGTGTGGCTCATGCCGCTTTTGTTCCCGGAGTTTTATTTGGGTATTTGTGTAAGGTATAGCCAGAGCCTTGTTACCGGCAAGTATTATAAAACTCTTTTGTATCCTTGGAGGATCAGTAGATAAGGGGTGTGGGTTATGTACTTATGTATCTTGTATTTGGGCAGTGTAACTTGTAAACCATGCTAAGTAACCATGTATGTTATGTATATTTCGTAAAATTGTGTTTGAATTATAAATGGCTATTTCCTTTGATTAATGAGTAATGAAAGCATGGGGTAACACGTGGGATAGGAAAGGCACCCAGGTCTGCTTGACTGTGGCTACCCGATCGAGCTCCAGTCATGTTTGTTCCAGTGGATAGTAAGGATCGCACCATGGTGGTGACAAGTTGTTGAACTCCTCCCAGGTTTATTCATATCCCAGATCGAAAGTAGTGCCACGCTTCTTGAGTTCTATAGAATTAGAGATCCCCTAGAGGTTCTTGCCGAGTCCTTTGTGAGGTTCGTACCCACTCCAATTCAATATACTCTCAATCTTGTTATCCCACCACTTATCCTTATCGATAGTATTGACCCGCTCGATGTGGTGGTAAGTCTCCTCACCTAGCTTTCTTCTTCCGCATATTGCCGGAATGGTCTAGTGACTGTATATAGGATTGATGTCGTCACAGTGAATGACCACTTCCTGGTGGTTCCCTTCAAACTTTACGGCACGATGCAGTGTTAAAGCTACAACTCCCATAGCATGAATCCAGGGTTTCCTTAGCAGCAGATTGTAGGATGTTGGCATATCTGTCACTTGAAATTCGACCTTGAACGGAATTGGTCCTGTCTGTAGACACAGGCTAATCTCACCGATGGTGGACCTCTGAGACCTATCAAAACCTTTCACATTGATTGCACCTTCTTTTATCTTATACATTCCTTTACCCAACTTCTTGAGTGTTATTAACGGACATATATTAAGGCTGGAACCCCCATCCACCAGGATCCTAGTGATGAAGTAGTCTTCGCCTTCCACGGAGATATGCAAGGCCTTATTGTGACCCAACCCTTCAGGCGACAGCTCGTCCTCACAGAAGGTGATTTTATGGCTTTCTAATACTTGCCCCACCATATTGGCCATTTCTCTCCCAGTGATGTTACTTGGCATGTATACTTCACTCAGCACCTTCAATAAAGCATTTTTTGTGTCTTGGAATTCTAGAACAATGAGACGATAGATATCTGCACTGGTCTTTTGTTTAGGTGGTAGATGATGAATACTCTTTGTCATATATCTTCCTCCAAAGGTCATCTCGACCTATTTCAATGATGAGTGTCTAGTTAGAAGTTTTCTTGCTCGACCCAGGTAAGTGTTCTAGGGTATAGACTCTTCCAGTCCTTCTCATACCATGTGCTGCAATAGTCTCTTCAAACCCGACTTTGCCTTTCCTCCTAGCCTCAGCTGTATAATCCCAAGGTAAAGCTTTTGTATGGAATGACGTCACGGTGGTTATTACCACTAGAATCGGTGTAGCCACCTTTACTTCGAATGGGACATGTTCTTTAGGTGGTAAAACTACAACCTCAAATGGTGCTGGTGCTTTTGTGGATGGTGCTTCTTCAAACTAAAGAGGGATAGACACATCTACCACAGTGACCTCGGACAGTTAGATCTAAACTATAATGGGGTTGAGAGTAACTGCTAGCTTTTTTGGATCATAACCTTCCGCGATCAATCTGATAAATCCCTTGGGATCCCAATCATCCTCTACTTCAATTATGTCAATACACCAGCCCTTATGGTCCAACAAGTTAATTTCTTAAGCTCTTTAGACATGTTCTTGATGAGTAGATCCTTTTCATCGGACTCGGGTATGCAAGATATAGGTTGGGTGGAGAGTGGCATGGTCTCCACATAGATGGGGGTATTATGGTGGGTGTGAAAGTGGTCGTTTGCGGAGTTTTGGAGTTCTAGGATGAGTAACAAAGTGTTATTGGAGAGGTTGCATGTGTTGCATTTGGTCTTTTGTGGAATAGTGTGAGGAGCGGGATGATTCTATTGCTTCGGGATATTTTGAGGTAGTGTAGGGTTTTGGGTATTGGGAAAGGTGATATCTGAGGTGTAGAGGGAAAATGAAAAGCTTGCCAGATCATGAACCTGGTCGAGCTCTTCCTGGAATTTTAGCAATTTCTGTTCAAGTTGGGGTACATTTTCCTTTGGAACCTAAGTACCATTACCATTAGTGGCCTCTACCCATTCTATTGAATTCTTCTTTCTGATATTGTTCAAATCTTCCATCTTGCCCTTGTTCTTATATTTGATCGGACTAAGAGGAGGAGTGGGTGTAGGGCCCCTGGATCTCGTGGAGTAGGATGATGTTGTCAGAGTGCACGAACTGACATTTGGGGAGGGGAATAACAAAAAATAAAACAAAAGGTAACCAAGTTAGTGAGGATCATAAAAAGTATTACAATATTTAAACACGTAGTGTAGGAATGTAAAACGTGTAGTAATTTAGGAGTCTCGTTGTGCCCGAGGTAGGCCTAGTGACAAATTGATTTGGAGAACATAAAATGCTAAATGCCTTATTTTATTGATAAAAAATAGATGAATCCCAAATTGACACTACATAAACAGGAAATGAAAATTACTAATGGCCATTGGCCTTATTACATTTTATAATGCGAAAAGAAAAATTCCTATCTACTTGGTCCCAGAAGGATGTTCCTCAGATCCCTGGCTCCGTTGAATAGCTTTCCCAACTCGCGAAGTCCCAGAAATAGGTAGGTCATAACTAGATGTTCACCTTCGGTTCCTTCATCATTTTGGCAATGTTCGACCCTTTTGAGATACTTTTTCTCCAACTCCACTATGCCCCGCTCCAAGTATCCCAGTTGCTTGTTGACATTGACAACCATGTCCTTCCATTCCGCAATTAGCTTCTATTCTGACTCTTGTATTTTGCGGTGCTCGCTTTTACACTCCCGGATCCTTTTGCGCAGTTGGTTGTATTTGACCTGTGCCTCGGACCTTTCATCTATAATTTTGTGACCTCGTACAAACCTTGGTTGGCCTAGACTATCATGATTGTCTTCCAGCCAACCTGAGTAGAAAGGAGCGCAACCAGCATGATACATGTCTGGCTCGATGGTGTCTCTCCCCATTATGATCTTGCAGTGCCATATATGCTGAATTTGGCATTTGTAAGGACGATTATTGTCCTAGAAGTAAGCTCGGAAGTGACTCCTCTTATCGACCCTGGGTATAACTTGCATTCTACCAGCTTGTCTCATTACTCGAAGAGGGACGTAAGGATATGTTCCCCTCAAACCGATCTGTATTAGAGAAGGTGCATTTCTGGATCGGGCGATGAATTCGTCGGTCAGAAACCACTCGAATATCCACTAGACATGTTCTTCAGTTAGGTTATCAAATAGCTCTACCCATCCTTTGGCATCTTCTGGCTGAGCGAATATATTAGGAATGTAAATTCATTCGCTTTGGATAATGGAAAGCGATTTGATCATCCCAGTCCCTTCGCTGAATTTTTTGTCGGTATTCACCCCTTTGGAGATGCTCCATAAGCAAGAGTTGAAGTAATAAATGGCAACCTTCAAATTGTTTTGCTCCTTGTTAGCACTTCTCCAATGCTCGGTATATGTCTGCAATGATCATGGCATGATGCTGAATGGTGGCCCACAAATCCCTTCCATTAGGGTCTTAGTTACCATGGATAGTCTGGTATGGATCCTCGCTTTCTTTGTTGGAAACACGATCAACCCCAATAAAGAAAACATAAATACGAAGACCCTTCAATGAATGTGTTCCAAAGATGTGATAGCAAACTCGTCACAGTAGGTGCGGTAGGATTTGCTGTGACCGTATCTATTTTGTAGGATTCTTTCATGCATGTCAACTCTGGATTCTCCTTTAAACCCATCATTTTGAGAAAACCCCTTCCTTTTACAGTTCTCAGGCATCAACAACCCTGTAGTTACCCAGACTATAGCGGCTAATCCTCCTACCTCCTCTTGCAGGGGTGTCATTTCAATGTCCCTGAAGTGGAATACAACCCTTTCACAATCCCGAAATAGTGTAACAGCTTTGTAAGGCCCCGTGAAATTTGTGCTCAAAAACCTAGTAGCGTGTAGTGTCATGTTCCGAATATGTGTTAGGAATGTATAAAATTCTTTGTGGCAAGCAAGCTCCCCTCAGTTCGGACCCTTTGTACTGATTTACAATTTAAAAATAAAATAGTCAAAGTTTCCAAAAAAGAGCTATTATGCGTCCCAAAAAGAGGTCGTAAATCTTGTATGCGGACCGCATTTCTGCTGTAGATTGAGTCATTGGTTTGGTTATAATTGAGGCCAAAATATGGTCCATTATGAGATCACATAACTGATATGCTGATCGCATTTCTATCGCAAAGTGAGTCAATGTGTCAGTCAAATTTGAGGTAAAAAATGCAGTGCATTATGCAACTGCAAATTGGGTATGCGGTCCATATTTTTGCCGCAAACCCATACAGTAGGATCAGGTTTTTGGAGCACTTTTGCGGTCCATTCTGCGGACCGCATTCCGTCTTTGAGATCGCAAACCGCAACCGCATACCTGACTCGGGTTCCTATTTTTCAAAATTTTAAACCCGATCCCCTTTTTAATAAAACACTCCAACCCCTCATTTTAATGATTTTTCTAAAAAAAATAAGAGAGAGGGAAGAAAGGGTTCTTGAGAGAGAAAGTTCATCTTAATCAAATTTATTCTTCAAAACTATCCGGACCGAGAAATTTCAAAGCAATTTTCTTCATCCCCATTCTTGCAGGTAAAATCCCCAACCCTTTTTCATTGATTTTTAAGTTTAAACATAAAGTTAGAGTCTCATGCATTGATTCTTGAAAATGAAGGATGAAAACGTACATGCATGTCTTTTAAAACCTAAAACCTAAGTAAGGGGAAATTGGGTAGAAGTAAAGGTTTGCAAAAGGGGTATTCATAACCTAAATAGGTTCGGGTGGTAATTATGAATTTCAATTCTAAAATATATATGTTAAATTGTAAACCAGATTGACGTTGCTAGACTGTTGGGTGAATTGAAAGTAGAAGTTAAAAGGAGAATTCGGCTCCATGTATGTATGGCTAACTTTAACCTTTGTAAAGTCACCTTATTGTTATACAGGTAAGTGGTATGTGTTACTTATGTGGATTACTTACGAATTCTTGTAGTTAATATGCCTTGAACATTGTTAGTTAAGTTTTTTCGTTATAATAGTGTGAGTAAATATCAATAACCCAAGTGTGTGTGGGCATGAATTGTTATGTGGTAAGAGCTGTGAAATAAACGGTGGAAAGAAATCATAATTGATGCAATTGAAACAACTGTGACAATATCATATGTGACTTATTGTGGAAAATTATCATTGTGACTTGAAATGTATAAGGGCTATTTTATATGTTGGAATTGGTATTGGTGACTATGAACACTCTTTATGAATTGTTGTTGTTGTTGTGTGAGATATGATTGTCCAATGGGATCGAGTTGCGCACCGCAACATGAAGTAATAAGGTATGGGTAGTGGTGATAAGGGTAGCCGGGGTAATAAGGGTGGAAAAGTGACCGAAATTACTATTGAAATGAAATTATGTGAAAGTTGTGAAATCATAGATGTGACAAAATGATGTTGGAAGGGGAAAAGGAGAGATTGTGAAACTTATTTGGCTTTGGTTTCTCTTTTCATGTGCATTTGAGTTGTCGATTCTATTACTGTTGTTATCTATGTATTTGTTGATTTTACTTTGGGTAAAGTTTATTCATACATACCTGTACAATTCAAATGTACTGACGTCCCTTTTGACAGGGGTGCTACATTCGTGTTATGATTGTAGGTGGTTCCGTAGCAGGTACTCTAGTCCACTGACAGTAGCACTCCCTTTCACTTCCCGTCAGTTGAATTGGTGAACCCCTTTCCTCTCGGGGCCCTACGTGGCTCATGCTGCTTTTATCTTGGAGTCTTGTTTTGGATATTGTGCAAGGTATAGCCGGAGCCTTGTTACCGGCAAGTATTGTATCATCCTTTTATATCCTTAGAGGCTCCATAGACAGGAAATATGGGTTGTGAACTAATGTAAATATGTATTTTGTATGTTGGTCGATGTAAGTTGTAAACAAAGCTAAGTAACCATGTATGTTATGTACGTTTTGTAAAAAGGTGTTTAAATTATAACTGGCCATTTCCTTGGATTAAAAAGTAATGGAAACACGGGGTAACGCGTGGGATAGGAAAGGCACACAGGTCTGCTTGACTGGGGCTACCCGGTCGAGCGCCGATAGCGCCCCTCGGTTTTGGGGCGTCACAAGATTCTATGATTTTGTTGTTAGGTTTGATCTCTAGAAGGGATGGTAGATTTTCCAGATATTTTTGGATGAGAGTTTGATCACTAGAGTTATGATCTTTCCACAAACTTAGCAATCTTCGATGGATGTTGGTGACCATGCAGAATCTAGGGACTTCGTGCCTTATATTTTGGCAAGGCAAATAAGGTTAGGCCCTTACCCCCACCAGACTCGACTATTTAATACCAACAATTAGCATGGCACAATTCAGTTCTCCAAATAAATGGACAAAATGTGGTGATGTCCGTTTGGGTTTAGGGAAATCCAGCAGACTTTGTACAAGGCTATGTTAAAGTATCATTATGTGGATAACATAGCTGACCCAGCTAGGTTTGACCATGATGCATGCACAGTTTGAAATAAGTAACACGAATGGACAACTCAAGGGGGAAGGCATAGAGTCGTCGCCTGCATCGCTGATCGACTGGTTTTACCGCAAATATTCCTTTCCGAATTTTGGGGGTAATAATATATGAATCGTGCAACAACTCATTATAAGTGTTGCTATGGTATTTGTTTGGCACGAGTGGAGTATGATGTTGAGCATGATTATGCAATAATTAAAAGCATGTTTTCACATATTTGCATATTAAGAAAGTAGTAAATACAACAGTTTATAATTTGAAGCAGTAACAACAAAAAGAAATGAAGAAGATAAGTCAATTTTGCCTTGGAAAAGAAATTAAATACTTAAAGGACTTTAAACAAGTAATTGCATATAAAGGGAAGGTAAAATTCACAAGAACACTCTGAAATGGTAAAAGCCTAATATTCCCCAGCAGAGTCGCCATGTTGTCGTGCCCCCATTTTCCCTCTTTGCATCGGGAGATCAGGTTTATGCCATTTTGGGTATAGAACAACTCGTTCTTTTTAGGAACTAGGTTTTCCATTTGAAGATTCGACACCTAATGATTTAAGGTGCATTAGGACACCTATAAGGTTCAATTCTGAGTTTATTTGATAACCAGAGATAGGGTAAGGGCTTGAAATTATCCTAAGGGGAAGGTGTTAGGAACCCCTCAGGATCCACTAGTGTGGTTCCCAGCCATATAGTTATTTGTGAATTTGGTGAGATTAACAAGTAAACAAATAAGGCTAAAATAAGAGGGGATTTTAATACACAAGAGTTTAGGAGTGATAAAAGTTAAACAGAGTTTGAAAGAGCAATCTTTAAAGGTTGATTTTGAAAAGAAGTTACAATTCTATAAATATTTAGAGAAAAATAAAGAGGAGCGGGAGGTCCTAGGTTTATCCATAATATGGATCACGTCAATGCAATACCCGGTAATCACTCCTCAAAAGAGGGTCTACATGTGGTATCAGCGCACCGGTCATCATATCCATATCTACCCTTCCCACACCGTTAAGGTACTAAAGCACGGATTGGTCTCGACCATTATTACATGCTATTACCCGTTCCATTCCTATTAGATACAGAGTTACTTAGGACTACTATTCCTAAAGGGGGGGGGGGGGTGAGGCTGACTTTGAGCTTTCAAAAGGTGAAAAGCTAGAGCGACATACAAAAGCACATAGGACTGCACATAAAGGGGAAGCACGTAAACAACTAAGGCTCATGTATACCTCTTCAATCAAAGCACATAAATAGCATGACTCAAAAACAATTAGTGTCTGATCTAAAGTACTATTGTTTGGTCATACCAGCCTATTACATGACTCAGATAGGATTCCCAAATCAAGCCTGCCTGCTGGTTGTAGCAATTACTAATTAATAGAGGCGAGTCCAGTTTTATTGTCATTATCACCTAAGTCTTGACTATGTTTTTAGGGTGAGATCCTATGAAAATGATATCTAATATTGATTAAGAATGTAGCAAAAAATAGTAACAGATTTAAAACGAGCGATTTGGGATCCTATAGGCATGCTTGCTATATCGTGTTAATAAGGGGAGAGTAAGCTGTTTTAAAAACTAGTTCAAAAGAGTATGAATTATGCTTATTTTAATTCCTATAGACATGATAACTAATATTGTTGATTTGTAATTCATATAGACATGATATATAATATTGCTGATTTTAATTCCTATACACGTGATATCTAATATTGCTGATTTTAATTCCTATAGATATGATATCTAATATTGTTGATTTTAATTCCTTTAGACATGATATCAAATATTGTTGATTTGTAATTCCTATAGACACGATTTCTATGAAAATACAAATTTTAACATTATGAACATGATATCTTCTTATAGCCGTTTAGATCCTAAAAGTGTGGTGCCTAAGTGTGGTAATAAACATGTAGAATTTAAACAAGTCCTATAGGTAGGTTATCTAAATACAGAATTGAACATGCAAAATTTAAAACCAGTCATATGGACATGTTTTCTACTCTTCTAACAGCTGAACATGCATAATTACCCATCCATTTTTTCACTAGCCAACCCCGAGTGTTTATTACAAATTACTACATACCAAAATAATGAATTTACATAAGAGAAATGTAAAAAAGAAGTTAAAACTAGAGGAAGCCTGATAATTGGCTTCCTCCCTGAGTTATGGAATAAACCGCATTAAGATGTCATTTGTTTCAAAGCCTTTCTTAGACGTGGGAGTGTCAAAGTTCAGTACGACTCTCAAAGGTCCCCGGGCAATGCTTACATCCAAGTTTGCATAGCTAGATAGAGAATAGTGCAGTGTGGAAGTGCCAGCCCTTATGTGTCCAAGTTAAGAGGGAGCTCATGGGTCCCAAGGCAACGCTCACACAAGAGGGGCAGAACCTAAGTCTAAGAATATGGTGGAGATGCAGGAATAGAGATTTAAACTGAGTGAAGAATAGATAGGGGTAAGAGTGATGGAAAAATAGTAGTAGTAAAGCACAAAATCAGCATTTTCATACAAAGGGGTCAGCGGTTTGGGAATACATTGCAAATGAGCATATATCCTTGGGCAGGGATCAGGTTGGGCATGCATAACAATAGATAGTATTGGTATACCCCCTAAACCAACCAGATCACACAACATATAGAGGGGATATGGAGGTTATGACCGGATGAGTATCAGGTCTTGGTCATGCATATCAATGTCTAATTCTCTCATGCCCCAAGCCAACCAAAGGATACCAAACACATATGGGATATGAGGGTTTAGGATTCATAATTCATAATAAGTGACTTACAGAGTTCATACACAAGAAAGCATTAATTTAGAATAGAAAGAGGCAGATCACAATATTCTTAGGAATAGAACCTGATTAAACAAAAACAGCGAACATGCAAAAATGCAAAAGTAGTAAAGAAACATGTTGTTGTTGACGCTGGAAAATTAATTACAACATATCAATAATGAAGAAAATGTATAAACAAAAGTAAGCAAGTTTTCCACAGCCTAGCCTTGGCTTTCAGCCGGCTTGGTACGACAACAACACAAGTAGTAACAGAGAAGAGAGAGAGTTTTTAGTGAAGTGTGTGTTTAGAACTCAACTATTTTCTTCCTTGTGTTCGTGTGTTTGAAAGAAGAGGGGTGCATGGGTATTTATATCCTTTTGAAAATGAGTGTAGGAGAGTTAACAAATGAAATATTAGCGCAGTTATGGAAACAATCAGTCGGAGTCAATTATATAAGTGATTCCTTTTAATTAAGGAATCGCTATTTAACGGATTCAAAATAAGGAAGGAAATCAATGTAGAGACAACATGATTATTTCCATAAAAGAAGTAGTAAACACATTAAGTAAGCAATCGAGTCTAAGTACAGAAATATACTTATTTTGGAAATAGATTCAGCAAGGTAAAACAAAGGGAAAAGAATCAATCAATTCTAAAGAACCGAGTAAAATCATGGTTCATAAAAGAAAAGTTTTTAAATTAGTCCCAAGATTGAAGACCAATCAAAGAGGGAACCTCAGCATACAAATAGAGTGAACAAACACTAGACATGTGAGGCCAAACCTATTGGCAAAAGAAATAGCATACAATAGTAGCACAAGGTTTAGTAGATAGCAAGCATTTGAAGCATAATAATACAGTCGGTCAAGTCACATTGAGTCAATAGTGAAGAAAAATAGAGTATCAGAACCATGCAAAGGGTCTCATAGTAGCAGATAAGATAACCTTATAGGGTTTCAAGCATAGTCGAGTTTTAAAGATAGTAAAAATCTAGAATAAGAGGAATCACATAAAGGAAAGAGATTCGCAAACAAGGAACTTCAAATCAAGTCAGGTATTAAAACGAACAGTTTCAAACCCAAAGACATAGGTTTTTCAACAATAGTCGAGCTTGAAAGATGATAAACAAATAAATCGAAGAAGAACTTAACTAAACAAGCACATTTCTAACAAACAGCTTCAGAACTCGATTGAGACCCAAAATAAATTAGGATTTTCAACATACTAACTCATACAGAAGAACGACATGAACAAAATATAGCAAAATCAGAAACACATTAAAATCAGAGAAGAGGTTTCGAATTAATTTAAAAGAAAAATCCTAATAAAAAAAGATGAAGAATCATTTTGAAACCAGAGTTAAATAAGCTTAGAGAATATGCTTAAAAGTTCATGGCAAACATGGATATAAGGTAGACCTGAATGAAATTAAAAAATCCTTAGAGATTAGGGTTTCAGAATAACCCAAAAGCAACGAGAAAGGTCTTGAATGTTATCGATCTAACTTGGAGAGTCAAAGGTCTAACTCTAATGGCTAGAGAAAGGTCGGGGATGACCGGAGAAGTCATCGAGCAAAGACTGGACCAAATTCGTTCCATGGCCGGTCGTGAGATCACAAAACCAAACATATAGAAGTCATGAAAGGCTGGTACAGGTCTCGCATAATCTCGGAGGCCATGGATTAGGGTGGCAGTGACTAGGGTTTGGGTGGTGTTGCACAGAGTGTTTGAGAGGAAAGGGCTTCTAAGGCGGCATATTGTGAGAAATAATAGGGTTTTGGAGTCGTTTGGAATTAATTAAGGCAAGGGCAAATAGTGGCCATTGATATGAAGGATCAATGGCCGAAATTAAAACGGGTAAGTGGCCGGTTTATGAAACTAGGTTTGGAATGGTTTAATTTGCAATTGGTTCGGGGTTCAATTGGGTTAAATTGGAGTCAGAATTGGGTTATAATTGAAATGAAATTGGACCATTATTTAAATAGCCAATTTTTCCTATTTAATTTATAAAAAATAATGAATTGACTTATGGAAGTAAATTAAAGGTACCAAAATAATTTATAACATATAATTAATCATTTAAAAATACAGGACTTAATTTTTTTATGAATATAAATATAATTAATCCTAAAATAGGCTAATGTTGCAATTATGCAATTTTAGCCTTAAAAATACTAGGTAGAAATATGCAAAAACTCCCTTGGCTATATTTTAGTATAAGCATAAAAGTTCAACAAGTGAATCACCAAAAATGATAATTTTAGAAATAATTATTGGACTTTCACGGATAAAATAGGGAAATATTGATTTAAAATATCTTTAAAATTAAGGAAAAATTAGGAAACACTTGGATATACTTATATGTGCATTCATATGCTATTTTGAAGGTACTCTGCATATACAAATATATATAAGAAAAAATTGGGTATCAACATATAACTCACCATATGATTAGAGGCTGCCCAATAGGGGCCTGCCTATCGATTATAGCACGATGGCGGTGAAAAAACTGTAGTACTATATATATATATATATATATATATATATATATATATATATATATATATATATATATATATATATATATATCGACTCTCTGCCCTCTTGGTTGACAAAAGACAAAACTAAACTGAATATGAAGTCCCTGTAAGGGAGATTGTTGTAACTTATGAGACTAGAAAAATGTACATAAATTCAAGAATATGAATTTCTTTTTATGTCTCGTTATCAACCACATGTAGTTATTTGATCATGCCAAAATGATGAAAGTTTTAGTCTTAACATACCTGAGCCGATTCTCATGACAATCCCTTTAACCCATGTCTTTTACGAAGAACACGTAACGGTGGATCGAAATAGGAAAAATTTTGTATGATGTACTTGAGAAAGATTGTACAGCGCTCTCTTAGAATTGCATCTTACACTACTACATGATTATCTCGTAGGAATTCTGTGCTGAACGAGATCCGTTACTTTAGATAAAGAGATCTTTGATAATCTTGTATAAATTCCTTAATGAAGTAAAGCTAAATAGATTCCAAGATAAAGAGATCTAATAATTATGAATTCTTAGATAATCTCGTGTGAATTCCTTAATGAAGTAAAGAGACCTTTAAAAGTGGTGAGCTCCATCCGTTCTTAACAAGCTTAGCATCTTATTGAGATAGGGAATCTCTAAATTTGTGGGCCGCACATTAGGAAATGATTTGGCCACAAAACTCTTTAGATGTGCCACCTATTAAATTACTAATGAGTCATTGCTTGGGATGCCACGTAAGGCACCTTATGCTTATCCAAAATTATAATTAGTTAACAACTAATATATTGTTAACTTGATAATATTTCACTAATCAATAGTTAACTAATTACCCACATAATTAGAAATTACCTCAAATTACTTAAAATACTACTCACTTTTAACACACTTTATATATCTTACTATCATGATCATGTGGTACATTGTATGATACTAGTCCATAACTACGAGGTATTATAACTTGAACCATATTTTATCTGAAAATGACAACCTTCAATGAAATTTATTTTCTTCAATTTGCTTACCCCTTCACCTTCAAGAGTTTACTCATCACCTGTTTGAAATAGTATAATCCTTATAATCTTAAAATAATCTCATTCATGAACTTACTTCGATTAACTTTCAACGCAACTTTAATGTAGTAAAATACGGGATGTAACATATCATTTATGAGCTTTCATCAATTTACTTATGGCGTACTTTCACATACAAAAATATGGGGTGTAACATTATTCCGCCGTTTGGAACATTCCTCCTCGAATGTTGACTGATGAACTTATCATTCTTATAACCTATAGCTTGTTGTAAATACATTTGTACTTCCCTTGACATATAGGCAATTGTTTGTTGTATAAATCTAAAGTACAGGTTACTCCTTTGCTGCTTATCATATATGTATATGTCTAAGTCCTTTAATGTTTCCTCATTACTGTTCATCTTAAGAATAAGGGCCTACTCATGTCTCATACTTTGTAACTCTTATCCATCCATTGTTGATTCATCTCAATATTGATATGTAATATACCATTGATAACTTGACCTTTTATGTAACAATGCCGCTGGGGTCAAGTCTCATCGAGTATATCTGGAATAATTAGACTGATCCACCTACGGGCGATACTATACTTCTATGACCGTATTTTATAGCATCCTAATGTGATTCACCTTACGTGGGTATTTTAATCCAGTATAATTCATGAAATCCCCTTTTTTCTGTAAATTATTACTCAATCGAAGGACCAAATGTCATCTTTTATCTATCATAATTTCAATATTATTCTACTACCAGGGCAGTATTTCATCTCTTCAAAAAGCAACTAGTCTTAGACTCATTTGAGTTCATTCAAGTTATACCGAGCTTTCTATAACTTAGAGAAACCATTAGCTCTCTTATTTTTATGGGCCTA
Organism: Nicotiana glauca; assembly: GCA_026770625.1. Classification (NCBI taxonomy): domain Eukaryota; kingdom Viridiplantae; phylum Streptophyta; class Magnoliopsida; order Solanales; family Solanaceae; genus Nicotiana; species Nicotiana glauca. The sequence continues at coordinate 24,965 of MU713269.1, forward strand.
ATCCTGAAGACTAATCCATTCTTGTCACCTTCTCACTCGCCCTTTTTATATCCTTACTTATGTGTTCTAGAACCGTGTCGCTTTACCATATTATAGCTTGCGATCTACATATCTTTTTATATTACTTGCAACCTTTCAACTTGCTTGAATCATAGATTTTCTTATATTATTGTGGAACATCAAGAGAGACATCACATCGTCTCTAACTTCATTACTCTCTTAATTAGTGTCATGACCCATTTCCATAATAGGTCGTGATGACGCCAACATCATTGCCGAAAAAGCTAACGCAAAAGCATAAAGAAGTTCTCATTTTACTTTTACCAAATAGTTGTAGCAATTTCGTTAAGTTAAGATTAAAAAAAGTAATAACCAATAATATACCAAAATAATTATATAAATCCCAAAAAGAATAGTCTACAAATGTGTGTGCCAGGACCTGGTGTCACAAGTTGTGGGCAACTAGTAGAATATACAAAAATAATAACTATGTCCTACTATCTGAAAAAGAATAGAAAGTCAAAAGTAAGAAAGACTCCATCAAGTTGTTGATATGCACAAGAAGGGAAGCAGTTCACCGTGGAAGTCTCGGACTACAATCAGGGACACACACCAGTTTGATAGCTAGATGAACATACCTCAGAGCCTGTACAATTAAGTATAAAATCGTAGTATTAGTACATAAGCAATATGTACCTAGTAAGTATCCCATCTAATCTCGAAGAAGTAGAAACGAGAGGTTGACTTGTTACCTAATAGGGTCAAGTATTACAATATGATATTATGCCAGACATCAAGGTCACAATTAGATAAAAGTCAGAAAAATTATTTATAAGTCATGTCGTTTTAATATCATGCACACGTTATGCCAAGTTCGATCGACCGATCCATAAATTTCAATTATCAACAGAAAAATCAAAAAAGGCGCATTTATATTCACATCAATTCATACAAGTTCTCAACAATACATATGCTCATTTCCAATTCTCTAGCATATCCTAAATGATTACATTAGCAGGAAGGCATATAACATTTTGCAAATATAGCATGACACGGGCCCTAAACTACCCGGACATTTAGCATGACAGTAGCTACGCACGGACTCTCGTCACCTCGTGTGTATGTAGCCCTCGCATTTAGTGGCAAATTATACAATTATTAATAACATGGGGAGAATTCCCTCTTACAAGATTAGGAAGGAGACTCACCTTGCTCCAAAGTGCACTTCAAATATCAAGAACGAGCCCGAACTCTCAATTTGGAGCCGAACAATCCGAAGCTAGTTAAATGGGGTAAGAACTAGTCAATACAAGATCACAAGATCACATTCCAACTATTAACACAATTTCCCAACCTTAAACACAAGTTTCCTAAAATCCGACCTCAGGCCCACATGCCTGGATTCAGAAATTTTTCGAAGGAAGTTGTTCTTTGTAACCTAAGGATCAATAATATACGATTTGTACTTCATTTCATAACAAATTTCGTGAAAAATCTAAGTTTTAACAAAACCCTAGGTTTTGCTCTAACCCTATAATTTTACCTTAATCTTATTGTGTTAACCTACATAAGATACAAGTATTAAACTAGGAATAGGTAGAATATACTCACCTCAAGATGATAAGTGGTCGGCTTCTCTCAAAAACTCCAAAATCGCCTAATGGATAGTGAAATATGGCCAAAATGCTTAGAACCCCTATTAAATGAAGCTCACTGTTCAGCGATTTCCGCATCTGCGGTCCCACTTGTGTGAGCAATAGGCCGTATTTGTAGAATTATCCAAGCGGGCTGGGACCACTTCTGCGGGTTCGAAGCTGCTTCTCCGGAGCCGCTCCTACGTCTTGAGAGCTGCTTTTGCATTTTTGGACCTGGCCTACCTTGACCGCATTTGCAATTGCAGGACCGCTTCTGGTGTCTCGCACCTGCAGCAGACCAACCGTAGGTGCGGTTATGACAAAAACCAGATGCTTCAGCCCTTTTCAGCTTTTTCAACTATTTACCGTAAAATGGTAACGACCATTAAATTTGTAAAATGGGACTCTAAAAATATGTGATCTATTCCCAAGATAGTTTTTAGAGAAGATGCTGCTAGTAATATAAAACTTAAGATGGAGCACGAATTAAAACGAGATGATGGTCGAACCGAAGGGCATGCTTCCCTGATATATGCCTGGCTGATGGGGACTTCGTGGTCGACTTTGGGGTCGGCTTCGTGGTCGAACTCGAGCTGTTGTGGATGGTTTAGGATGGGATAACAGTTGAGAATATAACTAAACAAAGCTCTTTATAGACAAAACTAAGTTATATGCTAAAGAACAAATATAAAAGCGATGGATATTGAGGTATCCTCGGTTCAGTGAGAGCCAATAAGTTAAGAAAGAAGAGAGGGGGAGAGATATTATTGCACTTGTGGAGAAATAGAGCAACATCAGTCCCTTACAAGATGGTATGCATTCCCCTTATATAGGAGAGGGAATGGCATATAGTACAAAGTGTATTAAATGAAAAGGCATGGGTATGGGATGGCTAGGCATGATACTAGCGCTTATTGATCCTAGCTGCTTGATTTGGGGACCCTCTGCCATCCTGAATTTCATTGGGTTGCGGATAGGATTCTTATCCTCGGAGTGTTTGCAGGGTCTTGGATGATCATCGGGAAAGGGGGCTCGATCATGATCCCACAGTTTCGAGGTGTTGACATGACCTCCCGAATGTACCCTAATGGCAGGAAATAAATCCCCTTGATTTCACCGTATGCACCAACTTACTCGAGCCTCGCCCATTTCGAAGCCGCTTCTCCGGAGCCGCTCCTGCGGCTTGAGAGCTGCTTTTGCATTTTTGGGCCTGGGCTGCCTTCGCCGTATTTGCGATAGGAGGACCGCTTCTGCTGTCTCTTACCTGTAGCTGACCATCTGTAGGTACGGTTATGACAAAAATCAGATGCTTCAGCCCTTTCAACTTTTCCAACAATTTACCGTAAAATGGTAACGGCCATTAAATTTGTAAAATGGGACCTTAAAAATACGTGATCTATTCCCAAGATAGTTTTTAGAGTAGATGATGCTAGTAATATGAAACTTAAGATGGAGCACGAATTAAATCGAGATGATGGTCGAACCGAAAGGCCTGCTTCCCTGATATGCCTGGCCGATGGGGACTTCGTGGTCGACTTTGGTGTTGGCTTCGTGGTCGACTTTGGGGTCGGCTTCGTGGTCGAACTCGAGCTATCATAGATGGTTGAGGATGGTGTAACAGTTGAGAATATAACTAAACAAAGCTCTTTATAGCCAAAACTAAGTTATATGCTAAAGAACAAATGTAAAAGCGATGGATATTGAGGTATCCTCGGTTCAGTGAGAGCCAATAAGTTAAGAAAGAAGAGAGGGGGAGAGATATTATTTCACTTGTGGAGAAATAGAGCAACATAAGTCCCTTACAAGATGGTATGCATTCCCCTTATATAGGACAGGGAATGCCATATAGTACAAAGTGTATTAAATGAAAAGGCATGGGTATGGGATGGCTTGGCATGATACTAGCGCTTGTTGATCCTAGCTGCTTGATTTTGGGACCCTCTACCTTCCTGAATTTCATTGGGTTGCGGATAGGACTCTTATCCTCGGAGTGTCTGTAGGGTCTTGGATGATCCTCAGGAGAGGGGGATCGATCATGATCCCACAATTTCGAGGTGTTGATGTGACCTCCCGAATGTACCCTAATGGCAGGAAATAAATCCCCTTGATTTCACCGTATGCACCAACTTCATTCGAGCCTTGTCCGATTGATGCTCGGGGCTCTCGTGCCTCACCCGAACATACCAACGGGTCTGAAATCATGAAACAGACCTGCTCAAACCTTCAGAATGCCCAAAACAATGCTAAATCTAAGAATCATCCCCTACAACCAATTGAATCAAACTTATGAACTTCAAGTTCTTAATTTTCCTCTAACGAGCCAAAATGCACTTAAAATACTCTGATTGACACCAAATTTTGCGGGCACGTCTTAAATATTATATTGGACCTATACCAGGCTCCGGAACTAACATACGGGCCCAATACCCATATGATCAATCATTATTTAGTTTCTTTAAATCCTTAGAATTTTAGCTTAACAATTTTTGATAAAAATTCAATACTCGGTATATGGACCTCGGAATTCAATTTCGGGCATACGCTCGGATCCTATATTTTTCTACGGACCATCCGAGACCGCCAAAACACTAATCCAGGTCCATTTGCTAAAAATATTGACCAAAGTCAAACTTAGCCTTTTAAGATAATCTTAAGGAATCAAGTGAGCCTATTTCAACCCAAACTCTTCCAAAACCCGAACCAACCATCTGTGTAAGTCGTAAGTCAGATAAAGCAAGCATGAGAAGTTTTACTTGGGGGAATGGAGTTGTAAAAAGAAAAACGACCGATGAGGTTGTTACATTCTCCATCTCTTAAATAAACGTTTGTCCTCGAACGGACATAGAAAAGTACATGAGGTGCCGAATAAGTGTGGTTATCTGCTCCACATGTCCTCATCGGACATCCAGGTCGCCTCGTTATCTAGTTGGCCCCTCCACTGGACCTTTACCACTGAAATCCTCTTGGATTTCAACTGGCGATCTTGTCAATCAATAATGGCAAATGGCTCCTCCTCATAACCTAAACTCTCATCCAGATAAATAGTACTGAAATCCAACACGTGGGACAAGTTGGCATGATAACTCCAGAGCATAGACACGCAGAAAACCAGATGAACTCCTAATAAGCTGGGGGATAGAGCAAGCTCGTAGGCAACATCCCCAACTCTCCTTAACACCTCAAATGGGCCAATGAATCTTGGGCTCAACTTTTCCTTCTTCCCAAACCTCATAATTACAATCATTGGCGATACTTTCAAAAGTATCTTCTCGCCAACCATGAACGATACATCACAAGCTTTCTAATCCGCATAACTCTTCTGTCTGGACTGAGCTGTGCAAAGCCTTTCCTGAATCAACTTCACCTTATCCAAGGCATCTTTCACCAAGTCTGTGTCGTATAACTTGTCTCAAAACAACCAATAGGAGAACGACATCGCCGCCCATACAAGGCCTCAAATTGAGCCATCTCGATGTTGGGCTGGTAGTTGTTGTTATAAGCACACTCTACCAAAGGTAAGAACTAATCCCACTGCCCTCCAAAGTCAATCACGCATGATCTAAGCATGTCTTCCAAGATCTAAAATGTCTGCTCTGACCGCCCATCGGTCTGTGGATGAAATGTTGTGCTAAGCTCCACGTGGGTCCCTAACTCAGCTTGAACAATTCTCCAGAAATGAATAGTGAACTGAGGGCCTCTATCTGATATGATGGAAAAAAGCACACCTTGCAACCAGACTATCTCTTAAATGTAAATATGAGTCAATCTCTCTGATGTGTAAGTAGTCACAACCGGTATAAAGTGTGGTGACTCGGTCAACCTATCTACGAAATCCATATTAATGCATTCCCATCTCCACTCCGGTATAGGCATCTGCTGAAGCAGGCCGCACGGCCTCTAGTGCTCGTAGAACTTCTAGCAATTCAAACACCTAGCCACATACTCCACTATGTCTTTCTTCATCCTCCACCAAAATAATGCTGCCTCAAATCATGATACATCTTCATAGCACCCGGATGAATGGAATACCGTGAACTGTAAGATTCCTCCAGGATCTTCTCTCTCAGACCATTAACATTAGGAACACATAAGTGACCCTGGAGTTGTAGAACACCATTTTGGCCAATAGAGACCTCCTTGGAATTACCCTACAACACTGTTTCTCTATGAACCGCCAAGTCGGGATCATCAAACTGACGGGCCTTAATCTACCCCAATAGCAAAGACTGAGAAATAACACATGCAATGACTCGCCCGAGCTCCGAAATATCAAGCCTCACAAGTCTGTTAGCTAAGGACTGAATGTCCAAATCTAATGGTCTCTCCTCTGCTGGAATGAATGCCAAGCTACCCATACTCTCTGCCTTCCTGCTTAAGGCATCCACAACCACATTTGCCTTGCCTGGATGATAATGAATGGCGATGTCATAATCCTTCAGTAACTCAAGCCACCTACGCTGCCTCAAATTGTGGTCCCTCTGCTTGAATAAATGTTGCAAGCTACGATGATCGGCCTAAACCTCACATAATACCCCATACAGATAATGCCACAGTTGCAGTCAAATCTAAATTGTGCATAGGATAATTCTTCTTATGAACCTTCAGTTGGTATGAAAAATTGACAATAACTCGCCCCTCCTACATTAATACACACCCCAATCCAACGCGTGAAGCATCATATTATACCGTATACATCCCAAAACCACAAGGCAACACAAAAAATTGATGTTATAGTTAAGGCTATCTTGAGCTTCTGAAAGATCGACTCACAATCATTGGAACAATGGATAGGAGCACCCTTCTGGGTCAATCTAGTCAGAGGCGATGCAATAGATGAAAATCCTTGCATGAATCGCTTGTAATAGCCTGCTAACCCCAGAATGCTCCTGATCTCGGTCACTAAAGTAAGTCATAGCCAACTCTGAACTGCCTCAATCTTCTTGGGGCCACTTTAATACCCTATGATGTTTTAAGCGTCAATACCACACAAGAGGGGGGGTGATTTATGTGGTACCCGATTTTCGCTTAACTGAACTATAGAAGAACCTGGATCTTCTAGGTGTTCCAAGTAGCTTCACAAGTGCACACTCAAATCACACATAAATTTCTTGCAAAATCGCCTTTGCTCTTTTGCTATAAATTTAGTTTAACTTCTGCGTATGTGCAATCCCTATAAAAGAGAACAACACTGGAATTTAATAGGTTAGTAATCAGAGTTTGATTGGGACTCAATAATCTCAAACTCTAACACTATCTCCATCCTACATTGTGTTCTCTTCATATAAAGAGACTTTCTCCCCTTATCTAATTTGCAACCTTTTCGATCAGATCTGGATATATTGTTGCTTGATCAGGAGGACTTATCTCCTTCACTTGTATCTCACATGTATAGATTGATCATGACTGTGCTTTATAAGATGGACTTGGTCCATGACTGAGTTCTTTTATCATTCTTCAAAACTTCACTTGTTCTTGGGCCAACAAATTCCCCCTTTTTGATGATGACAAATTTTATGCTTTTTATTGATTTGGAACCTGTAAGAACTCAGCTTAACCATCAATAATAAACTTAGAAAATTCACTTATCATCAAGGACCAGGTTAATTAGCTTATAAACATCACTTATTCTAGAATGTGGAAAGCACAATGTCTCTTCCCCTTTTTGGCATCATTGAAAAGTTGCATACAAAGTGTTATTCCCGAATGTTAATAAGTACTCATGGCCACTAGGGCAATTGCAAGTGCAATCATGGTGCAATCATCAGTAATCAAAAAAAACATATTTAAACTATCAAGGTCAGATTAATCATTGAACAAGAACAAAAATATAGAAAAATCCTTAACCTGGGTCACTGAGGTACTAGACAAGTTCAGGAGACAAAAGCTAGGAGTCCTAAGACTTAGATGAACCAGAGGGTTGGGTTTGAGTTTGGAGAAGATTCAGTATGTTTTGAAGAATTCCATCATTATTCTCCTTTTCTTTGACAAGCTCAATTCTGAGACCATTCTGAAACCATCCCTCTCAGATTCCACTTCAATCACACAAGCCTTGAGCCTAGTTATTTCAGCATCCTTGGCTGCACATTCCTGAACCAGAGACCTAACTTTGTTGTTGATGGGTGTCTTCTTGGATGAACCAGGTTCATTTGGGATGGCATTGACTGGATAGTCACAAGCAAGAAGAATTTTGATCAAAAGTGTTCCTTGCTCGAGAACATTTCCCATTTTTTCAGAGGCACATTTAGCCTGTCCAGAACTGTGGTTAGAATAAAGCCATATGGAGTACCGTGAGCCTTGGAGCCTTTTATGACCTTGTCTAGTAGCTTGATAATGAAGGCATGCCAGTTTATTTTCTTTCCTCTCTCCAGGCACTCCATAAGAACTAGATCCATCTAATTAGCAATGTGCCTTCTCTCATGTCTAGGAAATAGACATTTGTTAACAAATACAAACAATGCCTTGTGCTCAAGCCTCATTTCACTTTTCTACACAGACCTAGCATCATTCACATCTTCTGAATCACAAAACCTCTTGGTGATTGCAAGGGCAGTAGGGAGGGAGTCCAAGCAGGGCCACCTTTGCGTTGTATAGTTATCAAACCCTTCAGATGGTGTGTCCATGATTTCTCCTAGTTTCTTTGCATCAAATTGCACTTGGACTCCTCTCACCAGGCTTCTAACAATGCCTTCTTTAACCACATCATTTTCTATAAAATCAATTATCTCATTTTTAGCTAGCCTACCATCCATCTGAAGGACCATGTCCTTCCATCCCTGAGCAGCTAAAGGATCCACCAATCTCATCATTCCTGGTTCCACCAGGTCTTTCAGTAGTCTACCCTTTAAGATCTTTCTTTTGCCAAACATGACAAACTTATCATGTTCCTTCTCAGAATCATTTTCTTCTTATTCTCCACTCCAGTCATCATCATCAAAAATTTTTGATTATTTGTTTTTCACTGCAGATATTGTCCTCTTGGCTAGTGTAGGCTCAAAAGCCTCAGACACAGATGTAGACTTCTTGGAGGAAGTCTTGGGTCTTTTGGGCTTGGGGGTAGGAACCTCCACTAATGTACCATTTTTTTCATGGACCAGTTCCATCACCTCTTCCTCAACAGCCTTTGAGGATTCTGCAAGCTTTCCCTTTCCTTTATCTATTTTCTTTTTCTTGCTTTCAGCCAAAGCCCTTTATAGATCAGCTTCACTCTGTCCTGCTTCTTATGGCTCTACCATTTGGTAATGAAGAGACAGTTGGTGTTTGGGATGAAGCCTTTCTTTTCTTGGAAGGCTTATGAACATTGGGGGTTTTTGTTGATGGAGTTCTGCATTTCTTTGGGTCATAGCTTGCCCCAACCTTTTTCAGTAGGTCTACTAGGGTCTCTTCAGTAGATGGAACATGTTCATCCCTCTGTGTGCTCAGATGAACCAACCACTCAACAGCTTCCCCAAAACTACTTCCCCTAGACTTCATGCCACTATCTTCTACCCTTTCTTGCTCAACTCCACAGATAACATGCACTACTTCTTTCCTAATTCCCCTCTCTTAACCACATGCACCCTCTCTCTTTTTATTTTTCTAAATTTTTTTTACCTCCACTCCTTCGTATCTTAAGCAATTCAACATCTCTAATGGGTCCAACTAGAACAAACCTAGTCTCTAGGTTTTCATTCATACATGAACGTACCTTAGAATGAGATTCTTGAGTCTTTTCAAAGTCAAAAGACCCATGTCCTTCCCCTCAACAACGGATTGATAGGATTCTGAATCAGAGATGGAGTTGGAGGTTTGAGCTTGGCTTGCTTTCACTTGGCTTGCTTTAAACTTCTCATTTAATGCCTTCCTTAGAGCCCCAGATGCTATAGTATTTTGAGTAAGCATTTTTACCCTTCATAGTCTAGGTTTTGGAGATGCACTAGGTGGAGTAGTTGAGGATGAATTCGAGGGAGATGGTGGTGGAGGAGTTCCGGGATTGTCTTGTGGGATAGACATGATCGTTGTTTTCTTTAGAGAATTTGGGAATCAGTGTTTTGGAGAAAAAGGCAAGTGAAAGTGAAGAAGAGTTTTTGACGGTTTTGAATTATAATGATGGTAGGGGATATGCTGTGTATTTAAAGAGAAATACACATTTAATAGGTAATGGCAGCCTTTAGTAGTGGTCAATTAGAGGTCTAATCAACTGAAATTCCATATTTTGAATGATCGATTTGGCTTCCCCGGATATTAGGCAAAACTTACGATTTAGAGTTCTAGGCAGACGGAACTGATTCAATGCTATCGAATAGAATTTTCTAGGAATTGAACAATTATAGGACTTCTGCTCATGATTGAAATATTAATCTTTCTAATTGTTTAGAGTATAGAAAACATACCTTAGCTTTCATATGAACCCATACTGATGAGCCAGGTTCCTCATTTAGAACTCTCTTGAACTCAAAGGCCATAATAGAAATTTTTTTATAAGAGATGAGTGAGTCATATAAACAAATGTCACAGGAGTTTACTAATTAAAGTATGATGCTAAGTAAGAATTAATCTAGATATTTACACAAGTTTAAAATTCCTAGCTAATTTTTTTTCATTTTTCAAAATTTTTTTTCATTGTACATTCTGAGCTGGACCTATTAGGTGATCTTAATCATCCCTAATTCAAACCTGTTTCTCTCAAAGTTTTCTCTACTTGGTGCTTTAGTAAAGATATCAGCAATTTGTTTATTAGTAGCACAAAATTCTATGGAGATCAATCCTTTCTCATAGTTATCTCTCAAGAAGTGGTGTCTAACATCTGTGTGCTTAGTCCTCTTATGATGAACATGGTTCTTTGTCATACTTATAGAATTAGTGTTATCACAGAATATAGGAATGCAACCAACTTCAATGCCAAAATCTACCAGCTGTTGTTTGATCCATAGCAATTGAGCACAACAAGAGGTAGAAGCAACATACTCAGCTTGAGTAATGGATAAGGCCACTGAATTTTACTTTTTAGTGGCCCATGATATAAGACATGAACCAAGAAAGTGAGCCATACCTGCGGTGCTTTTCCAATCCACAAGGAAACCTGCATAATCAGCATCAACATATCCTACAAGATTGAAATTACTAGCTTTGGGATACCAAAGACACATATCAGTGGTGCCTTTCAAATATCTTAGTATCCTCTTGACAGCATTCAAGTGAGACTCTTTTGGATTAGCCTGAAAGAGAGCACAAAGCCCTATACTGAAAACGATATCAGGTGTGCTGGTAGTAAGATACAAGAGTGAACCAATCATACCTCTATACAACTTTTGATCAAATGATGAACCAGGTTCATCAATGTCTAATTTAGTGCCAGTTGCAATGGGGGTGTCTATTTCCTTTGATTCATCCATTTTAAACTTTTTGATCAGCTCTTTTGCATACTTCTAGTGATGGATCATGGATCCATTTGGGCTTTGTTTGATCTGTAAGCCTAAGAAAAAGTTAAGCTGACACATCATACTCATTTCAAGCTCACTCCCCATTAATTTTGCAAAATCCTTACTTAGTTTATCAGTGGTGGCCCCAAATATTATATCATCAATATATATTTGTACCACAAGGAGGTCTTTACCTTTTTCCCTTAAGAATAAGGTACTGCCAATTTTATCTCTTTTGTAGCCATGTTCAAGCATAAATTTGGACAGTCATTTATAACATGCTCTAGGAGCCTACTTGTGTCCATAGTGAACCTTGTCTAATTTGTACACGTGCTCAGGACATTCCTTGCTCTCAAATCTTGAAGGTCGTTTCAAAAACACTTCTTCTTTCACGAAGTCACTTTTGTCATCCATCTGATGGAGAGTGAATTCCATGTGTGCTGCAAAGGCTGTTAGGAGTCTTATTGCCTCTAGTCTTACAATTGCAACAAAATTATCATCATAATCTATGCGATCCTCGTGGTTGTAACCTTGGACCATCGGTCTTGCCATGTTTCTTGTAACTTTTGTATCTTCATCACGTTTGTTTATGATTTGTGCTAATAACCGATCTGTCCTTGGGTCTTGGAACTAGATGTCAGACTTGACTTCTCTTGAACTGATTGAGTTCATCCTATATTGCATTCACCCAATCTGCATCCTGCAAAGCCTTAACAACATTTTTAGGTTCAATAATAGATAGGAAGGCATCAAAAGCACACAGATTCTTTAATTGCGATCTAGTTTTGACTCCAGATGTTGGATAAGTGATTATGTTCTCAATGGGGTGAGAACTTTGATACTTTGTGAGATTTCACAACCAACTAATTTCTGATAGATGTTTCTCCTATGTTCTATTGTTGAGGAACAAGGTCATGAACAGATTCATTTAGGGGAATAATTTCAACTCCTGTTTGATCAGTTCCCCCCGTTAGGTTGCCCTGGATAGAAGAACATGTTCCATAACCTGTTCCTTCTTTTGGTGCCACATTAACTTGTGCTGAGTGTGAGCACGTGATTTTTACCCTATATATGAGTTTATTCCCATAAAATTCAAAACAAAACAATTTTCCTTTTTATTTTTTACAATTTCTGTGGGTTTTGTGTTAATTGGCTGCATGTTATTTGTGCATGTGACAATACGAAAAATAGTAATATGCATTTAGGAATTTAATTCTGTATTTTAGTATTAAGTAGGTATTAATTCGTTTTAGAACAATTTAAAGAAAATCCAAAAATAGTTGATATTAAATACTTGTAGGAATTTAAATAGTTTAATTAGGTTTTATTTTATTTTTACAAAAATCAGAAAAATACCAATATAAAAAATTCCAAAATACAAAATACAAAAAAATACAAAATCAGAAAATGTATAAAAATACAAGAGTATAAAGGAATGTAAAAATATAAGAATTAGAATCAAGAAGCAAAGACAAAGGAAAGTAGTTTGGCCAAACAACCCCCAAGCCCATATCAAATCAGACGACCCAGGCCCAAGAATCAGCAACCCGGTCCAGCAGGGTGGACATCAAAACGACTACGCTCGGGGAGACGTTTAATCTCAGCCGTTAAAATGTCAATCCAACGGCTAGTAGAATAGGAGGCAATTATTGATAAAACATTACACACAAACGTTATACCCTAAGATTCAGAGACCCGTCGTCTCTATCACCTTACCATAGACCACCCGTAACGCCGCCGCCGGAATTCATCCCACGCAGCGGCCAGTGTCCAACTGCCACCAAATTCACGCCGCATCTTCTCCATCATCCCCTCATCACAGTCCCTTTACCTGTTTTCTTCAAAGATTGACCAAACGCTCCAAAAAACAGCAAAACCCTAGCGCCGCCGCCACCACCCACGGAGGCGCCGCCACCCCAAACCTCCCAAAATTCACACCCCACGTTCTTCCCACTCTCCCCATGCCTGGTGAACATTCTTTTTCCTCGAATCATCGTCATCTTCGTCGAATAGTCATTTAAAGAATCGGCCGAATGCTACGTTGGTCTCCTTAAGCTCAAGTAGTTCCAATTAACAACAGGATTTTTTTTAAGCCCAGCTTTTGTTCAAGGGGTCAAACAAAACAAATTAAAGAAAAAGAAGAAAGATAAGTTCTTAATCCCTGTCTCTTGTTTTTCTGATCTCTATTGTGCATGTGTTCATTTTTGTAGATTTTTCCTGGAATTTTGACGGATGGTTATTTCGAGTCTGATAATTTTAGCATAAACATCATTTCTGATCAGTAGTTAATTCCTCTTTAATAATTTTAGTCGTATCAATATGAACTGTTATTACCAATTGGGTTAGTTAGTTATTAGAATTCTTAATTAGTAGATAATTAGGATGTGATTAAGTGAGTCATTTGGATTGGTTGTTTAAACTTCAAATAGAACTTAACTGCTGATATATGACTGAAATTAGGATGTAATCCTGAAATATTACTAGGGAATTTTTGAGAATAGATAATAGTTCACGAATGCCACTTTTTTACTAAATTACTTCTCTTTTCATAATTGTTGGATGATTCTGTGATTAGATATCATATTAATTACTCTTGCATGATTAAATAGTTTGTATTAGTAATTCCTTTTGATATTTTTCCTTAGAGGTTGAACCTGGTTGGTTTATAGCTGAATAAATCATATATTAGTAAGTTTTAGTTAAATTTTAGCTAAAAATGAAGGGTTGGAAATCAATTAATATTGGATCTAAATTTCAGATTAGTAAAAGGACATTTTGGGGTATAAAATGGTTAATGGTAATTGTAGAAAGGCTTCAGGGGTATTCTGGGTAGAGAAAGTGGTATAAAGATAATAAACCTTATGAAGTAGGGGTAATATAGGCAGTATAAAAAGGTAATTCAGTTAATATTAAATACAAGTGAGGGCAGAATTGGTATTACAAAGGCGTAGGAATATGGTAGAATTAGCTAGAACCTTCTAGATTGGGCTCTAGTGCAAATTTTAATAAAATAAATGTAGTAACTTGTCTAACAAGTTAAAAAATGAGGGACTCTTAGATAATTACCAATTTTGAATTTCCCTCCAATTTCCAACTCTATAAATAGGCAATTTCAGCCATAATTGAAGGAGATTTTTTGAATCCTATAAGCTTTTGGAACCCTAAAAAATCTAAAAAAATCTATGCTATATTCTAGATCTGAAACTAACAGTTTCAGATCATAATCTCTTTCTTCTACATCTGAAACCACTCAAAAAATCCAAAAAATTTTTTTTTAAAAGATCGCAGTTTCATTGAGGTTGCAAGTTCAAATTTGATATTTCAGGATTCAATTTGCATTGCCTTGTATGCATGTTGAAAATTTAGCTACTTAGTTTGGCCTTAATAAAATGAGATGAGCCTCGCCGCACTAAAAATACAATTGCGGGGCACTCAAATAATTGCTATGAAAAACCTTAGATTTGGAAGGACAGTTTAGCAAACTTCACGGACTTTTCCAAAGTTAACAAAACGTAGAAACTATAGGCACGATTTATAATGATATTACCTTCTTAATACGGATGCACATTTATGTGATCCAAATCCAAGTCTCAACGAAGTCGAAATGTGTTAAAAGCCACGGGCGTACTGGTACGGCGTGGTCAAAGATACATTTTCACGATGTTGTAATTCCTTGAATAGTAAAGCGGAATACTAAAAATGCACATAAAAATGGAACATATAGAATCAGATAAAAATAAATACAACAGTTGAGCGACCGTACTAGAACCACGGAATTCGGGAGTGCCTAACACCTTCTCCCGGATTAACAGAATTCCTTATCCGAATTTTTAGTTCGCAGACTGTAACAGAGTCAAAACCTTCCTCGGTTCGGGATTCATCCGGTGACTTGGGACACCATTATTCTCCCAAGTGGCGACTCTGAAATTAAATAAATAAATCCCGTTCCGACTGTCCTTAAATTGGAAAAATTCCTTCCTTTTATTATATCCTTTCCCGGGATATAGTAAACAGGCTTCCCCATAGCGGTTAAAAAAGGAGGTGTGACACTGAGAATTCAGTCAAATCCTTTACTAGTCCAATGGCTTCATATTCATGTTCCTGTATCTCAGAAAGAATGTAGTTTCATTACACTACATGCACACTTTCTTCTACACACAAAGTTCTTTTATTGAAAACTTTATATGCTTTGCTATATGAAGAATATACCAAGAATACTCCCTCATCACTTCTGGGATCAAACTTACCTAGGTAGTCTTTTCCATTATTGTGCATAAACCACTTGCATCCAAATACCCTAAGATGGGATATATTTGGTTTTCTCCCTTTAGCTAACTCATAAAGAGTCTTCTCTACAAGAGGTCTAGTCACGCATCTATAGATAATGTAACATGTAGTGTTTACAGCCTCTGCCTAGAAGCTATGGGGTAGTTTACTAGAAAGAAGAATAGTCCTAGCAATGTCTTCAAGAGTCCTATTATTTCTTTCAACTATTCCATTTTGTTGAGGAGTCCTAGGGTCAAAGAAGTTATGATCTATACCATGCTCATCACAGAATTCCGCAAACATAGCATTTTAAAATTCAGTTCCAT
The DNA here is from genome assembly GCA_026770625.1 of Nicotiana glauca. NCBI lineage: Eukaryota > Viridiplantae > Streptophyta > Magnoliopsida > Solanales > Solanaceae > Nicotiana > Nicotiana glauca. The sequence continues at coordinate 40,589 of MU713269.1, forward strand.
AATCAAAGCTAATGGATGCAAGTTGATTACCTAGTTGTTTCTGAGTTTTTCTAACAAAAGCAATGAACATGTCAAATGCTTCATCCTTATTTGTTAAAAATAGTACCAAGGTAAATCTAGAATAACCATCAACAAGCACCATCACATATTTCTTTCCACCTCTACTCAAGGTTCTCATTGGACCATAGAGATCCATATGGACCAGTTCCAACGTCTTGGTTGTGCTTACAATTTTCTTGTTTTTGAAGGATTATCTTACCTGCTTCCCCCTTGTACATGCCTCACAAACTTTTTCTTCCTTGAACTTGATGTTAGGTAGCCCTATCACAAAGTCCTTAGAGACTAATTTGTTTAGCTAATTTAGACTAGCATGACTAAGTCATTTGGGCCACATGAGGGGATCATTATCCAACACACTTAGGTAGGTGAATTCATTTTTTGAAAGAATAGACAAATCTACAATGTAAATATTGTTAAATCTTTTTCCCTCCAAAACAATCTTGTCAGTGGTAAGGTTAATTTCAAAGCATTTGGTAGAGGTGAATGCTACAAGGTTACCTCTGTCACATAGTTGTGACACATTGATTAGACTGTATTTCAAGTGATTTATTAAGTAGACATTCTCAATGGAGTGCGATTTTGTCTCACCTACCTTTCCAACCCCAATAATCTCACCTTTATTCCCATTTCCAAAGGAGACATTACCTCCCTTTAAGTCCTCAAATTCCTTTTAGCCCACCCGGACAGCCTATTTTTCTGTTGAACAAACCCTTTGTTATTTTGATTGGTCTTTTCTTTTGCATTAATCTATTTTTATAATGGCCAGTCTTGCCACAGTGTGTGTAGATTTTATTCTGAGGAAGAGTGAGGTACTTGCTTTTAGGAACCCACTTAGGTGCTTGAGTTCCATAGCCAAGTCCTCTTTTGTTGCTACTGTGATGTTCTTGTAGCCGTGAAAGTGCATCAGAAGCCTTGTTCCATTTGCAAGTTCTGTCTAGTTCATGTTTTACCTTACCTAGATCTTCTTTTAAGACTTTTATCTGCTCATCCTTCGTGTACAACTCATCCTTCATTTTTCCTTAGTTTTCTTCTACGGTGAGATGAGTGTGATCATCTTTCTTCTTACCTGTTCCTAGTTTCAGTTTTAAGTTCTCAGACCAAAGTTATAGGACACTGGTGTCAAGTTCAAGAACCTGGTTCTTCAGCTCAGCATTTTTACTATCATTCTCATTAGCCCTAGATTCTATATTTTTTGCACTTGGCTCTTAGGATCACACATTCCCTATACAGATGTTCCTTCTCATTGTTAATTATCTCAGAGTCATCAATAAAGTCTAGAAATAGCTAAGACAACCTTTCTTTAGACAGAAATTTAATCTTGTCTTTGAGATGAAGGACACTTACCTCTTTTTTATCATCTAATTCTCCGATGGCCATAAGTGCTTGTTCATTTCCAGCTTCATGTTCTGAGTCCTCATATGATGTTTCTCCCTAAGTAGCAACCATAGCCTTTGTTGATCCTTTGTTCCTTTTTGGTTGAACATGTTCCTTCTTCATGTTCCTTCATTCAGCCCTTTCCTTCATCCACTCAATTTCCCATTGAGGACAGTTCTTGATCATGTGATCAGTCTTACCACATTTGTAGCAACCCTAGTCTGTCTTTTTCTCAGGAACTTTTAGTTTGTTAAAGGTTGTACCTCTTCAAGTTCCTTTCCTCTCATCAGGTACTTTATAAAATCTCTTGTGATCATGGCCATTTCATCATCCTCCAGATCCGCACCTTCAACTATCTGAGAGCCAGAATTCTTTCCTTCTTGGGTGCATCCATTTTCATTATGCCTTCTCAGTTCATAGGCAGTGAGGTTTCCAATCAGTTCATCCAACTTGAGGGTAGTAATGTTCTTTCATTCCTGAATAGTAGTGATTTCCCTTTCCCAAATCACTGGTAAGACTCTTGTTATGATTTTCTCAACCTTGTCTTCTTCATACATAATTCTCCCAATATATTTAAGTTCATTTGTTAGTGTTGTGAAACTTGCGTACATCTCATGGATAGATTCTCCTTCCTTCATACTAAAATTCTCATATTGAGAATATAACAGTGTTCCTCTTGATCTCTTTACTTGAGATGTTCCTTCATGAGCCACTTGTAAAGTGTCCCAGATTTCCTTTGCAGTAGTACAACTTTGAATCCTTCTGTACTCGTTTGGACCCAGTCTACACACAAGCTATTTATTGTCCTTGGCATTCTTCTCCCATTTCTTCAAATCTTCAGCAATGCAGTCAGCTCTTGTCTTTGGCACGTCCACTTATTCATCATTCTTCTCTGTAGTTTCCAGGGGACTATCAGTGACTATGTCCTAGAGTTCATAGTCCTCTCCTATAATGTGATCTCTTATCGTGTTCTTCCACCAAGAATAGTACTAACCATTAAATAGTGGAAGCCTAGCAGTGGATTGCCCTTCCCAGTTTCTAGGTGGTGCACTCATTTTGCTATTTTCCTAGGGTGTTAGCCTCTTCAAGGATAACCTGCTCTGACACCAATTGATGTTTTAAGTGTCAATACCACGCAAGAGGGGGACTGATTAGTGTGCTACCCGATTTTTGCTTAACTGAACTATAGAAGACCCTGGTTCACGAGTGCACACTCTAATCAGACATAAATTGCTTGCAAAATCGCCTTTGCTTTTTTGCTCTCAATTAAGTTTAACATCTGCATATGTGCAATCCCTGTAAAAGAGAACAACACTGACATTTAATAGGTTAGTAATTAGAGTTTAATTGGGACTCAATTGCTGCTCTTCTATTATAAAAGAGTGATGATTTCAAACTCTAACACCATCATCATCCTAGATTGTGTTCTCTTAAAATAATGAGACTTTCTCCTAAAAATCTCATATGTAGCCTTTTCGATTACATCAGGAGATATTGCTGCTTGATCAGTAGGACATATCTCTTTCACGTGCATCTCACATGTATAGATTGATCATGACTGTGCTTCACAAGATGGACCTCGTCCATGACTTAGTTCTTTTATCATTCTTCAAAACATCATGTTTTCTTGGGCCAACACCCTCTCCTAACACAATATGCCCAAGAATGCCACTGACTCTAGACAGAACTCACACTTGGAGAACTTAGCATATAGCTTCTGCTCTCGCAAGGTTTGAAGCACTATCCTTAAATGTTGCTCCTGCTCCCCTAGGCTACGGGAGTATATCAACATGTTGCCAATGAAGACGATGATAAAGGAATCAATATAAGGCCTGAAGGCTCTGTTCATCAAGTCCATAAATGCTGATGGGGCATTAGTCAAGCCAAAGGACATTAACAAAAACTCATAATAACCATACCTCGTCCGTAATGCGGTCTTCGGAACATCTGAGTCCCAAATCTTCAACTGATGGTACCCCGACCTCAAGTCGATCTTAGAGAATACCCTAGCACCCTGCAACAGGTCAAACAAATCATCAATGCACGGCAACAGGTACTTATTCTTGATTGTGGCCTTGTTCAACTAGCGGTATTCAATGCACATCCGCATAGTCCCATCCTTCTTCTTTACAAATAACACTAGTACACCCCAAGATGAAACACTAGGTCTAACAAACCCCTTTTCCAACAACTCCTCAAGCCTCTCCTTCAAATCCTTCAATTCCTTTGGAGCCATGCTGTATGACGGGATGGATATAGGTTGGGTGCCTGGAGTCAAATCAGTACAAAAATCAATCTCATGATCCTGTGGCATATCAGAAGGAAACACATCGGTGAACTCTCGAACTACTGGAACTAAATCAATAATAGGAGACTCTACGGTAGTGTCCCGAACATAATCCAAATACGCCAAACACCCCTTCTCGACCATTTCTTGAGCCTTTAGGAAAGAGATAACTCGGCTAGATATATCAACTGTGGAACCCTTCCACTCTAACCCTGGCATCGCTAAAGTAATAGTATTGGCATGGTAATCTAGGACGGCGTGATATGGCCAAGATGCCCAGGATTATCTCAAAATCAATCATATCAAGCAATATGAGATCTACTCTAGTCTCAAAATGACAGGATGTGACCGCACACGACTGGTAGATTTGATTCACTACCACAGAATCGCCTACAGGAATGGACACATTAACATAAGTGCCCAAGGGCTCAAGAGCAATAACTAGAAAATGAGCACACAGAGATGACACATACGAAAAAGTAGACCCTAGATCAAATAATACAGAAGCATCTCTACTGCAAATGAAAATAATAACTATGATGACGACACCGGAGGCCAATATATGTGGCCTAGACGGAAGGGCATATAATATGACTGGAGCGCCGGTTGGATGGCCTCCACCTAATTGAGTAGTAGGTGGATGACCTCTCCTTGCCTGTCCTCCACCTCTAGGATGGCCCCTACCAGTCTGCCCTCCACCTCTAGGTGGCGGGGTAGTCGGCACTGTAATCATAGGCTGTTGACCCTGCTGTACTGCCTTGCCCCGAATCCTGGGGCAATATCTCCTCATATGACCAATGTCTCTACAGTCGAAACAACCTCGCGGTGCGATGGCCTGCTACCCTGATAACTGTCCCTGATGGCCTGTAGATCCACTGGAAGATGCCTGAATAGCCATTGGACGGTATGAACTCTTTGGCATAACACTGAAATAAGAATTAGAAGAACCCTGAGGACCTGAATACCCACCGGAGGAACCCTGAATAGCTCGTGGATGGTAAGAACTCTTTGGTGTGGCACAGAAATAAGGATGTGCCAAAGTACCTCGAGCAGGTGGTGGTGCTGAATATGGAGGCCTGGTAGGCAGTCCCCTACCAAACTGACCTCTACCCCTAGCCGGAGCACCACTAAACTCTCCGAAAAAATCTAGCCCTCTTATTCTGCTGCATCTGCTCTCTACCCCTCAGATGGTAGACCTCAATCCTCCGAGCAATCTCTACTACTAACTGATAAAGATTCCCCATTTCCACCTCTCGGGCCATGTTACCCCTGATGCCAGAATACAACCCTGCAACAAACCTTCGCACCCTATCTGCGTCATTAGGAAGTATCATTAAGGCATGGCAGGATAGCTAAGAAAACCTCGCCTCATAATCGGTCCTGAACATCTGGCCTTGCTCAAGATGATACAAAAACTCTTCCCTCTCATATGGTGGAATATACCTGTCCAGAAATAGTTGCATGAACTGACCCCAAGTGATAGGAGGAGAACCTGCAGGCCTACCAAGAACATAAGACTGCCACCATCTATGGGCCCTACCCTCTTAGCTAAAAAGTAGTAAAGTGAACCCCATGTGACTCCAACATTCTCATGTTGTGTAGTATGTCCCTGCACCTATCAATGAAGTCGTGATTATCCTCATGACGCTCACCCCCGAAGATAGGAGAGTGAAGTCTAGTCCATCTATCCAACAGCTTTTGCAGGTAACTATCCATAGTTGGTCTTGGATCGAGTATCACTATAGCAACTGGTTGAGCCCCATCTGCATGTAGTGCACTCGAAGTCTGATGCACTGTAGCTGCATGACTATAAGGCTAAGCAATTGGGGTCTGTGCTCCCCCTCCTTCCTGTGATGTAGCTGGATATGCTGGAAATAAACCAACCTAATTAATGGTGTCCATGAATCGTAGCATACGACCCATGACCTCCTGGAATCCCGATGTTGTCACAAAGTCCGCAAGGGTGCGCGCAGTTGCGGGCACTTCATCCTGCTCCTCAATAATATGATCTCCTGCATGATCTGCTGGTTGTGCTGCTAGAACATATCTATAATGCCCTCGTCCTCTACCTCAGGTCGGTGCCCTCCTCCGTCCTCTTCCTTGGGCTCTAGCAACGGGGGGAGGGAGCAGCCCCTCCTAGGTTGGGAATGTTTGTTGCACATTTCTTCACCATCTGTGAGAGAACATAAAAGAGAAATTTTGTGTACCATCCACTACACGATAGGAAATAATTAAAGAGTAGTTTTCTAACACCCTATAGGCTCTCGAAGATAAATACAAACGTCTTTGTACCGATCTACAAGACTCTATTAGGTTTGCCCATGACTTGTGAGACCTACGTGAACCTAGTGCTCTAATACTATATTGTCGCGACCCGTTTCCATAATAGATCGTGATGGCGCCCAACACCATTACCGGGCAAGCCAATGCGGAAGTATAAATAAGTTCTCATTTTACTTTTACTAAATAATTGTAGAAATTTCGTTAAGTTAAGGTTAAAATAAGTAATAACCAATAATATACCAAGATAATTATAAAAATCCCAAAAAGAATAGTCTTCAAATGTGTGTGCCATGACCTGGTATCACAAGTTGTGGGTAACTAGTAGAATATACAAAAATAATAACTCTGTCCTACTATCTGAAATAGAATAGACAGTCAAAAGTAGGAAAGACTCCATCATGTTGCTAATCTACACAGGAAGGGAAGCAGGTCACCGTGAAAGTCTTGGACTACAATCAGGGACGCGTACCGGTCTGATAGCCAGATAAACCTGCCTTAAAGCCATTACAATTAAGTACATAAGTGTAGTATGAGTACACAAATAAAATGTACCTAGTAAGATTCTCTTCTAATCTCAAAGAAGTAGAGACGAGAGGTCGACTTGATACCTACTAGGGTCAAGTAATATAATATAAGATTATGCCAGACATGAAGGTTACAATTAGATAAAAGTTAGAATAATGATTTATAAGTCATGTCGTTGTAATATCACAGTTAATCATTTACAATTCAAACTATTAATCAAGGAAGTCACGAATAAAAATTCACATAAATATCATGCTCACATTATGCCGAGGTCGACGACCCGATCCAACAGGAAAAAAACTGTGCACTGCTAGAGGGTCGAATGGTGCAAACCATAGATGCATCTATTTCTACATAGGCTATCGGCCCTATCCACCAATATTAATTATCAACAGAAAAATCCAAGAAGGTGCATTTATATTCACATCAATTCATACAAGTGCCAACAATACATATGTTATTTTTTGTTCATTTCCAATTCACTAGCATATCCTAAATGATCATATTAGTAGGAAGGCATATAACGTTTTGCAGATATAGCATGACACGGGCCCTAAACTACCCGGACATTTAGCATGATAGTAGCTACGCACGGACTCTCGTCACCTCGTGCGTATGTAGCCCCCGCATTTAATGGCAAATTATACAATTTTTACTCGTATGAGGACAATTCTCTTTTACAAGGTTAGAAAGAAGACTCACCTCACTCCAAAGTGCACTTCCAATATCAAGAATGAGCCCGAACTCTAAATTTGGAGAGGAACGATCCGAAACTAGTCAAATGGGGTAAGAACTTGTCAATACAAGCTCAGAAGATCACATTCCAACTATTAACACTTCCCAACCTTAAACACGAGTTTCCTACAATCCAACCCCTGGCCCACGTGCTCGGATTCCGAAATTTTTCAAAGGAAGTTGTTCTTTGTAACCTAAGGATCAATAATATACAATTTCTACTTCGTTTCACAACAAATTTCATGCAAAAATCAGAGTTTTACCAATACCCTAGGTTTTCCTCTAACCCCATAATTTTACCTTAATCTTAGTGTGTTAACCTACCTAATATACAAGTATTAAACTAGGAATAGGTAGAATAAACTTACCTCAAGATGCTAAGTGGTAGGCTTTTCTCAAAAGCTCCAAAATCACCTAATGGAGGAGTGAAATATGGAAAAAATGACTTAGAATCCGTATTAAATGAAGCTCACTGCTTTAGAGATTTCCGCATCTGTGGTCAGGGGACCGCATCTACGGTCTTGCTTCTGCGAGCAATAGTCCGCATTTACAAAATTATCCAAGCCGGTTGGGACCACTTCTGCGGTCTTGAAGCCCCTTCTGCGGAGCCGCTTCTACGGTTTTGGGCCTGGCCTGACTTGGCCGCATCTACAATAGGAGGACAACTTCTGCGGTCACACACCTGCAGCTGACCAACCGAAGGTATGGTTATGAAAGAAACCAGATGCTTCAGCCCGTATCAACTTTTCCAACTTCACTCGAGCCTCGTCTGATTGACGCTTGGGGCTCCCGGGCCTCGCCCGAACATACCGATAAGTCTGAAATTATGAAACGGACCTGATCGATCCTTCGGAACACCCGAACCAATGCTAAATATAAGAATCATCCCCCAAAAACCTATTGAATAAAACTTATGAACTTCAAGTTCTTAATTTTCCCCTAACAAGCCAAAACACACTTAAACTACTAGGATTGACACCAAATTTTTCAAGCAAGTCTTAAATGCTATATTGGACCTATAATGGGCTCCCGAGCAAAAATACAGTCCCGATACCCATGTGATCAATCATTATTTAGTTTCTATAAATCCTTAGAATTTCAATTTAACAATTTTTGTTAAAAATTCATTACTCGGGCTAGGGACCTCAGAATTCGATTCCGGGCATACGCTCAGGTCCCATATTTTCCTACGGATCCTCTAGACTATCAAAACACAAATCCAGGTCCGTTTGCTAAAAATATTGATCAAAATCAAACTTAGCCTTTTAAGAAAATCTTAAGGAATCAAGTGAACCTATTTCAATCCAAACTCTTCCAAAACCGGAACCAACCATCCCCGTAAGACGTAAATCAGATAAAGCAAGCGCGGGAAGTTTTATTTGGGGGAATGGAGTTCTAAAAAGAAAAACAACCGGTCGGGTTGTTACAATTAGGATTCTCGATAACAAAAACCATCGTCTAGAAGACATGCCACTAATGGCACCACTATCCTTCTTGGGTACTGAATCCCAATGCTTCTAGCCCTCTATCTGAAGAATGGGTAATATATATTCTTTGGAACCTGAGTATCTCATACGTTGTTCACCTTTACCTTACTTACCTTAAAATATTCATATACCTCTTATATCTCTTTCTTGAAATCCCTTCTACATAGGCATATTCACATCCACAACTTGAAGTTCTATTATAACACTTGCACCTCTGATGCATACAAAATCAAGTAGGAGCTTCATACAGACTTCATACAAGGTTGGTACTCTTCTAACTTGCTTTATCGTAGAGCCGTTATATAAGAAGAATGTTGTACTATCTCTCTTGTACCTCTAATTCTGCAATATTCTCAATCATAATTTCTATATAAAAAAAGTTTTGGGGGTCCAATAATCAGACTCCAAATTTACTTGGTTTGTGTAACTCTTTAGTTTCCTCTTCATTCTGATCACCCTTCATATAAGCTTAATCTATCTTTCGATTTGTAGCTCATGGTATTAGTTTTTACTTTAGCATTTCATGGACATTATTAAATATCCATGATATAATCTTCTAACAGTTCAATCATTTGTCTATGACTTGGACTCAATTTTTTCTTTTAACTTATACAGGAGTCCTCTACAACTGTATGATTATCAATATATATGCTGCATAATACTCTGAAATCTTAAGTGCGTTCATAATGTAAACTAACTCAAGATCATTGATCGAATAATTTCTTTTGTTCCTTCTCAACATTCTTTAAACATAAGCTATTACTTTTCTTAGTCATTCCTCCCCCTTGTTGTGTGCATACTTAGCTTACCTTAGTGTCCGCACATAGTGGAATTCCATACAACCCATATGACGTTGAATATCACTTTTTGATTTATTTCTTCTTCCCGTTCATTAGCCATGTAGGTGCCACTTTCTTAATGTGTGCATACAATATTGTTGTGAGAATGTGCTTAGATTGAAGCATTCTTCCTTATTTCCTCAGCTAGTCTTTCGTTGTATTACTTAGGGAATACCCTCTAACTCTTGTAAAGCTGTGAGCTTATTACATCGTATATTCAACAAAAATTTTGATGTTCTTCCTCGCCTATAATTATCTGTAATTACTTATCTCCACGCCCTTGTGCTTGTAGAGTTGCTTTTGAACTTAAATTTGACTGTTTCCCTGTGGCACTCTCTTTGTTTTCTGTAACACTCATATTGTACCTTTAACTACCCCAACTCCTATATGAATATTTCTCAAGGATCACGATATCATTATCTGCAAGACTAGATTCACTATGGTAGGGTTCACTCTCTTTATCTTGCAGGATCTGTTGATTTGTTTGTATCCTCTTATCTAGCCATAACTAGGCTCTTCCTGAATAGACTATTAACTACTCGTTGGCCCATTTTCATATCAATATTCCTTATAATCTTTCTTAGGTTATTTCCATTCTCTTAACTTACCTCTCTCATTGGCTCCTTATTTATCAATAACATCTCGGGCGGGAAGCTTTACTTCCTTTTCTTGACACCGTGTTTGTATAATATTCTGGAATCATAGCATACCTGCATGATTTTAATAAGTGCAATCTCAACCCTTTCTTATTTTTGTTGCGTTATACCTTTACCATTCCTTAGCTACTAGAACAACTTACTTCTGACTTAATGCCACATCACTCCATATTCCCCCCCTTTAAGAGAGCACTATGATTTAGTGCTATGATGATCTACGTATAGATGTTTTACTTCATCATCATTGGTGACCTTTCACATCATCAATGACCCTAACTCACCTTGCGAAAATTCTTCTGTACCAAAGATAACAAAATCCCTTACACGCGAGGGTGACACGTAGTGTAACTAGAACATACAGTCTCATAAGCTTAACTTTACTCGCTGCTTGCTTAAGAGAAGCGTCTTCTTGAATGACCATTCTCTAAATTCTCATAAATCTTCTTCTGTTATCCATTCTGTCATCACCGAAACACAATCTAAAATTCTCATGATGTCGACCATTATCAAATCACTCAATCCCTAATTCATGTTTAGTTTATCTTGTTCATCAATCCATACTGATTTCTATTACTCTTGGGTCTAAGATTTCTTTCTGGTAATCATGCTAGATTCACAAACTTATTTCTCGAAAATAGGGTATGACTTTATGAATTGGACTCTTTTTTTGCCTCAAGGCCTATTACTTCTCGTATTTTCCTTCCCTTGTCTATAGACTGTGTAATACTGTCTTTTTGTTTTTTGATCTACCGTTGTCATCCATGTACCACACTTTACACATAATGCTTCATTAACTCTATTCTTATTTCCATGCTAGCATTTCTGTCTATCACTTTATTCTAAAAATTTAAACACGATATTCTTTTACTTTCAGATCCCCTTTGCTCCATCTACTGGCTCGTCGGATTGCCTAACATTCTCTCTCTCTCTCTAGTAGGGATGGGATCCACACTAAGATAATACTTATCCCTTCCAATCTTCTAGTACCTATCTTTGTATTACTCATATCTAGTTGTACTGTTTTAGAGTGCACCATCTAGGTGTCTCGCAAGGAGTTATATTAGCATATTTACAGTATCCTTCGAAATAGTCAACTAACGGAAACATTGCATCCACCATTTTGGGTAACTCTAACCCTAGTTGGATCCTGATATACCATCCTTCTCTTAAACTATATTTGTTAGCTCCCATAGGGAATAACGTAGATCAGTGTGGCCAATTGTACATACCTCTATTATTGTTGAATGTAACTCATAATGCTTACATCTCAGTTCTTGAATGGTAAATAATGATAATCTTCACTAACTGGGTACCTCGTACCCTTCTTCATCTTTGCTTCTTTTACTTGTTGAAAATTCGAATCTATCTTCTTACTCTCTCATTGCCAACATAGTGATGGATAGATATTCTTGCCTTAAATGTCCTTATCAAGAGGCTTACACGTCTTAGTACACACATGATCTACTGAAGACCTTACATTTATCTATCATAGGATTGATGCAAACTCGAGTTCCTCTGACTCAACTCTTCCACATCCATATTCAATCTCTTACCAACTGTCTTTCTAGATGTAGGTATCATCGTATTATGAATAAGAAAGAGTTTAGGAAATTTAGTTCTTAAAACTGAACTCTACCGCACGATCTAGAGTAAGAATAAAATGTGACATTCATAAATGCCTTGTAGCCTCCTGCTTATAAGTTTGGTGCATAACACATCCATAATTAAGACTCTACTAGACATGACTTGTAGACTCCCAATGAAAGAATTGCTCAGATACCAAGTTTGGCACGCCTAATACATGAAGAGGTGTGGCTGGTACGCGGTTCCATACTCGGTCCGAGCATACCACTCTGTAAATCTGAACTCTAAAGGGATAACCCTCAAATTAGGCCGGTGAGGCCATATTCTCAATCATCTAAAAATAATGCCTTTCTCATTTATGGGGTAAACATACCCAAAAGTTGATATATAAAACTATGCACGCCGACGAAGCTGCCATAAACTTCTACTGATATTAAAAATATACAGGACGCGTCTAAAAGTCTCTAGAGATAATTGAACTATACCATGGTCGGGACATGGCCTCGACCTACACATCAAACTTGTATATATAAAATAGACTCCAACATATAGACCTGGTATCTTGAGGAAGTAGAAATTACCAACCAAGCTGATGTTTGACTCTATCTGCTGGAAGGGTCTATCCAACTATCAACGAGGACCTGAAGGCATAAAATGCAGTGTCCCCAACAAAAGGGACGTCAGTGCGAAATAATGTACCGAGTATATAGAGAAACAGAATAATCAAAAGCTAATATTGAATTGATAATATAATAACTAAAAGTAACTAGGATTCAAAGATAATTTGAAAATATACTTACCTGTTGATACTGACTCAATTCTCTAAATATAGTAAGTAAAATAGGTGTCCATCCTTATAAGGCTCGGTATCTGTAAATGCTCTGCCGTAGTAGGCTCACTCATAGGCGATCAGCCATACTAAGCTCTGTAACTCGGCCATTCTAGGCTCGCCCATAGGCGATCGACCTTAGTAGGCTTGGTATATAACTCACTATTTGATCGGAGGATACCCAATAGGGGCCTGCCCATCGATTATAGCTCGAT
>MU713272.1:5407-19799 GCA_026770625.1 Nicotiana glauca
GTTAACATATTCGGATTAAGTCCTGAATTTCATATCATGTTTTTAAGTTTCTGTTTCATCTTATGCTTCTGAATGTGAATTATAAAGCTAGTGTAAACAAATAAGGATCACAAACAGAATTTAAATCTAAACCATTTCATGCTTTTCTCATTAACAACTATTGCTTCAAAACTTAACTAACAAGAGTACTTCAATATTTTGTATTAATCTTCTGGTTTAAGAACGGATGAAAATTTACAAGTAAATCAACTAGATTTTAACCAGTTTTTTAAATGTATGATCATTTTTAACTGGTTTACTTAGTATAATTCATATATTAATATCTAAACTAACTACTCTATAGAATTATTAGTTCCAGTTCAGAATTAATACAGTCCATAGTCCATAATATACATAAAATCCTAACAAATTACATATGTCTATAATATGAACAAAATTAAAAACTAATAAAACTAAACTAATAGTTTTATATCTTCAGAAAGTTTTGGTTACATCTTCGCAAGTTAAAAAGTGTACCTGGACAAAAATGAGACAAACTCAATGAGTCTAAGGCAAAAATAGAGGAAGGAGATCAGCAATGACAGGACTTCAGCAAGCAATAACCAGCAAATCCACAGCAATAACACAACAACAGAATCGATACCAAAACTTAAACCAAACAGCTTCAGCGCTCGATATCAACACAGAGCAGTAGATGAAGACACCAGAACTTAGAAGATTTCCACTCAAAATTGATATCAAAACCAATAGAACAGTATGAATTCGGAACTATTAAGCTCTTAAAGACTTTTGAACCTTAGAATTACTTAATTTCTTATTATTTTCAGCTTATCAACTCCTAAACCTCTTCCAAAAATCAGAATCTCTAAACTTTCCCCAAAATTAAGACCTCTGAAACCCCCCAGAATTATTTAATTTTTCGAACCCCCCTTAAATGTGGCCTAAGGAGGCCTATTTATAGAGTAAAATGAGAGGGAAATTTGAAATTAATATTCAAATTTCCCACCCTTGTTCTTTCAACTTATTTTCAGATTAATACACTTAATTCATCCGTAAATGCACTAGAACCCCTGCTAGAAGATTCTAGTGGCATCCACATTGTTCTAATTACCCTTATTACCCTCACTTGCTATTAGTTTCTACCTATTTACCCTTTCAGTATATCCAATATACCCCTTATTGTTGAACCAATTACCCACAAGCCAGGCAGTATTGCCTTTTATACCCTTACCCCTTTAGTTTAATTACAAAAAACCATTTTATTCCTTCCCCTTTAACACCTGTGTTTTCCTTTTGTTTACCCAACTGACCTTTTAATTAATCAGACCCTTAAAGGTCAAAGTTAAAATTGAATTACACACATAGCCAATACAAGACAGTCTTACGAATACAGTCAATTTGAAACTAAGTAACCAATTAAACCTCTTATTCAATCACAAGTCTAAGTTGCAGAAATAGCCAACATTAGACGATCTTACAGACATAGCCAAATTAAGACTAATTACCCAATTAACCCTTTTATTTAATCAAAAGTTCAAAAAAGCCAAAGTCAAAATTGCATTGCAAAGATAGCCAACATTAGACAGTCTTACAGATATATCCACATTAAGATTAAAAAATTAATTAACAAGATTCAGAGGAATAAATTTATAATAGGTTGAATCCAATCAACAGAACACTTAATCATTAATTTCGACCTATCAAGTAAGAACCCTAAGCGTGGCTACAAAGCGGGTGATTTAACTAAAGACTTTATCATAAAAAAACATATAAGCACGTGATTCCAAAGTACAAGATCACGAAATTATATAGTCACAGTCAAGATTTTCATGATTAAGTACAAACAAAAGAGGGCTTGAGCATGTAATAGACTCATATTATACTCAAGAAGGCACAGAAATCGAACAAGTAGAAGAAGTCGAGAAACAGACATGCAAGTACAAAAATTAGGGTTAGGGCTACTTAGCTTTATCGTGTGTCTTTTTTTTCTTTGTTTCTATATTTTATTTTGTTTTCTTCATTTTTATTTTCTTGTTCTTGATTCTCCGGCGTCAGAAGTCCATAAGCCCTTTTTCTTGGCTTTTGGACCTTAGAACAGTCTCTTTGAGTCTTATTTTTGTAAGAAAGATCTTTGATAAGGTGGTTTTGGGGTTGGGTGTATTCGCCGGAGTAGGGTTCCGGCGGGATACTTTTTAATATTCGACGAGTTTCAGGGACATTTGAAAGAAAATAGGTAGATGGGGTGATAGAAGATGTTGAGGTGGTTCAGGGGTGTTCATTGGAAGGTCATCGGAGAAGGTGGCTCTGCCGGCTAGGGTTCCGGCGAGTTATTTTTTATAGATTCGAACAAAACTAGGGATTTTCAGGGGATTTGAAGCACAAGAGGTGAAAGAAGGTTTGAAGAGGGTTTGATGGTGTAAAGAACGGTTAGAGAAGACGAGGTGGTGTTTCCCGCCGGTAGGGTTCCGGCGGGATTTGGTGGCGGCTCAGGTGAACGGTGAAAGGAAGAAGGAGAAGAGGGCGGCTAGGGTTTGTATTACAAAACTAAGGGGGAAATGAATTAAGAGATACAGGGGAGGGGTTTTGATATATTAAATATCGATGGATGAATTTCGACCGTTAGATTGGATCAAATGAATGGCCAGGATTCATTGACCATCACACGACGTCGTGTGAATTAATAAAGCTCTCATCCTCAACCGTTAGATGAATCAAACGAACGGTCTCGATTGTTTCATATGAACGACGTCGTTTCATTTATTAGACGACCGCTATTCCTGGGCCGTTTGATCAATTAATCAACGGTCCAGATTCAGCTTCTTAAACGGTGTCGTTTTGATTTTTGTATAGGCAGACCGGTCTTTAATTTTGGGCCTGGTCTTTGTGTTGTCTATTTGGGCCATTGAATTGCCCAATTCATGTATTATATTTGGTATTTTTTATTTCTTGTATTATCTCTTTGTATTTTTCTTTTTAATTTTCTGATTTTCCAGAATTAAAAAGTAATTAATTTCTATTTTTGGTATTTTTCTAATTAATACAAAAATGGTATTTTGCTTTGATTTTCTTTGCTTTATTTTTCAAAAATAAAAACAAATCCTGGTATTTCCACACAATTATCCACAAGTTTCACACAAAAATTATTTTTGCATATATTTTTGGAATAATTTGCTTGGGGCAAAAATCACGTGCTCACATGCATAAAGATTCTCCTCCCCCAGTCTCTGTAACAAAACTCTCAAATGCTCCACGTGTTCCTAGTGAATACGCGAATACACCAGAATATCATCAATGAAGACTATGAAAAATACGTCGAGATAAGGCTGAAACACGTTGTTCATCAAATGCATGAACATTGCTGGGGCATTGGTCGGCCCAAAAGACATCACCAAGAACTCATAATAACCATATCAGGTGTTGAAAGCTATCGTAAGAATATCCAAACCCCTGATCTTTAACTTGTGGTAACGTGAACGAAGATCAATCTTTGCGAACATTCTCGCTCCCTGAAGTCAGTCGAATAAATCATCGATGCGAGGGAAATGATACTTGTTCTTAATTGTTACTTTATTCAATTGCCTATAATCAATGCACATCCTCATAGTGCGATCCTTCTTCTTCATAAATAGAACCAGCGCACCCAAAGGGGACACATTAAGCCGAATGAACCTCTTATTAATGAGTTTGTGAAGCTGATCCTTTAACTCCTTAAACTCCGCTGGTGCCACATGATACTGTGGAATCGAAATAGACTGAGTGCCCGATACCATGTCAATACCAAAATCAATATCTATGTCCGGTGACATGCTCGACAGGTCTGCAGGAAGCATAATGGGAAACTCCTTCACAGTTGGAACATAATCAATACTGGCTATCTCTAAACCGACATCCCTCATAAAGTCTAAATACGAAAGACAGCCTTTCCCAATAATTTGATAGGCCTTCAAGAATAAGATTACCCTACTGGGAACATAATCAGTCAAACCTCGCCACTCGATCCGTGACACACCCGGTATAGCCAATGTGACTATCTTGGCATAATAGTCCAGCATAGCACAACACGGAGATAGCCAATCCATGCCCAAAATGACATCGAAATCTACCATACACAATAATAAAAGATCCAGTCGGGTCTTTAGAACACCAATAGTCACTATACACGACTGGTACACATGGTCTACAATAATAGTATTGCCTACCTGAGTAGATACATGAACATATGAAATAAGTGACTCACGGGGCGTATCCAAATAACGTGCAAAGTATTATGACATATAAGAAATGGTGGAACCGAGATCAAATAGTGTAGAGGCGTCTTTGTGGCAAACTAAAACAATACCTAAAATCACGCCATCTAAAGCAGCAATATCTGGTTTACCTGGGAGGGCATATAAATGAGCATAAACACTACCACATGGACCTTTCCATCTCAGGCCACCCCAATATGACTGAACTCCAGCCCTAGCTAGGTTGGTGGGTAGTGATGTAAATGGAACTGAAGTCAAGGACTGACCCCTATGTTGAGACGGATCATCATAAAGACGAGGACACTACCTCCTCGTATGACCAAACTCTCCACACTCATAACAAATACTCGGTGCTAGAGATGGGAAATGAAGGGAACCCCTGGCACCAGAATGACCAGTAGAAGGACCTAGCATGGAAGAACCCTAAACTGATGGAGCACGGGATGAACCCTGGGCTAGAAGGGCACTGAGTGATAAATGGATTTGATGAGAACTATGAGATCCATAACCCAATATTGCTCCACGATAACCTGGGCGAGCTGACCGAGAATGACTGAATGGACAACCTCTGCTGTGTTGAAACTGACCCTCGAATTCTCTTGCACCTAGTGATGAATTGACTTGATCTCGTCGGTGATGTCAACAACCTCCTCGAAAGTAGCATATGTCACCCTTTACCAAGTCATGAGAATTTGAAACTGATATGTGAGGCCATCAACAAACCTCCCGATCCTCTCTCGATCTAAGGGAACAACCCAGACTGCATGATGAGCTAACTCAAAGAACCGTATCTTATACAACGTCACAATCATATCTCTCTGATGGAACTTCTCAAACTGTCTGCGCAGCTCCTCTCACGATACTCTGACACATACATCCCCAGAAAGAGAACAAATAACTGCTGCCAGGTAAGGGTTACTGCACCAATAGGCCTACACCTCTGATAAGTCTCCTACCAAGTAAAGGAAGCTCCATAAAACTGAAAGGTAGTAAAAGATACACCACTAGTCTCTAGAATACCCCTTATACGAAACATCCTCTATCAGTTATCCGAGAAACTAGGCGCATATTCTCCCCCTGCACTACTAAAAGTCAGAAGCTGGAGTCTACCAAACCTCTCTAGTCCTCGCTGCTCATCGTTCGACATAACTGGTACCACATAATCCTAAGCTGGTGCAACCAGCTGGGCTGGAGGTGCCCCTGGTCTTTGAAGTCCCTGCACAACCTACTCAGGTGTGCAAGTAACCAGAGTTTAGTGCCTCCCCCGGCTTGAAAAGTAGCTGCGGCAGTAGTAACTGAGACAGCTTGAGCCAATTTGGTACATACTGATAAAATCTGAGCTAAAGCCTACTGAAGGCCTAGAATCACAACAGGCAAAGCTGGTGCCTGATCTACTACTGTTGTAGCATCCACAACTGGGACCTGATCCTGAACTGGTGTATCTGGTGGTTTTGCAAGTGCTACCCTAGATGCTCCGCCCGTACCACGTCCTCGGCCTCTGGTGGCCCCAGCCGATGCTACTGGCGGTCGTCCATCTTGCCTGGTAGCACGTGTCCTCACTATCTGTGAGAGAATGGAATAATAGATGTTTAGTACTCGGGTAAACAAATTAGCACGACAAGTATATCAATAATGTGATGTTTTTTAAAGGTTCTGCAACCTCCCAAGGATAAGTACAGACATCTCCGTACCGATCCACGATACTCTACTAAACCGGATTATGACACATGAGACCTATGTATCCTAGGCTCGTATACAAACTTGTCACGACCCAAAATACCCGATCGTGATGTGGCCTATCATATTACTAGGCAAGCCAACCAAAACCATTAGTCACAACAAATTTCTTTTATAAGACCTTTTTCAAAAACAGGTTTGAATACCAATTTTGTATGAAGCGTTTAAAACAAATAAAAATTTGCGGAAATCAATAAAACATTAAGACAACACAGTTCAAATATCTAGTGTCACGAATCTAGAGCCTCTAAATACGCAACCGACTGTCTAATACATCATAAGTCTAAAAATGTATAAAGAACAAGATATGAATGAGGAAAGCAGGGCTGCACACACCATGCATCTACCTTGCAATCTCCGACAACCTCTGAAAATATTGAGAACCCTCACTTTGCCATTCCGACAACCTCTTGAAAATGTTAAGAACCCAAATCCCAAACCCGATCGTGATGCCGCCTCTCGTGAAGACAAGACCAACCAACCAATTTAAACAGCCTTTTTTCCACTATATATATATATATACATGGATTAAACAATTTCAAGATGATTAAATAAAATGACTTCACGGAATACAACCCAACACAGCCCAAACCGGGGTGTCACAAGTCATGAGCTACTACAGAGTTCACTAAAGTACTACAAGTCCGGAAATAGGAACAAAGTCTGAAAGTGACATGAACAACATAAAATAAGGGAGAAGATCCGGTGCCGCGGACGCTAGCGGTCACCTGGCTCAGATATGATAACAAATCTTCAGTCAGCTCAAAACCCGCTACTGGGTGGTCAAGTACCTGCATCTGCACATGAGGTGCAGGGAGTAAAGTGAGTACTTCCAACTCAGTGGCAATAAGAGTAAATAATAACTAAACGACAAGAAATCACGTAAGAGCACACCAACATGCAATATGGGACAACACAACTCTTTTGAAGGAAACAGTAAGTCCGAAAAAAAATCCTTTTAGAAAATATTCAGCTCAGTTTAAAAGCCTCTTTAAGAAATGATCTTTTCAACGGTTGCGAATATATTTTCAAAACAATTTGTGACACTATGCACATTAATGCGCCCCTCGGGCAATATCCTTGTTCCTAGTCAGCCACTCGGGCCCCCAACGGTCAATGATCAGATAGTACCAGCACAGCAGATAAATATCTCAAGAAATATCACAACAACAACAAACAATGAACAAATGCATGAAGGCAATTCAATGCATATGATGGTACATTCCAGTACCCACTGCGGCGTGCAGCCCGAGGCATCAATATTTATTTATCGTCGATGGTGCTCACTAGGGGTGTGTACAAACTTCGGGAGGGGCCCCTTACGGCCCAAGCGCAATGTCAAGCCATCTCATGGCATCAATCAAATCTTGGTCAGTCATTGTTACCTGGCCAAGTGAATACCCGCGCTCACTGCGGGTGTGCAGACTCCGGAGGGGCTCCTACAGCCCAAGCACAATATCTTGGTCAGTCATTATTACCTTAACGGTCAGCCATTGTTACCTGACCAATTTATACCACACAGTGTCATTGCTACCACTGTTCCAAGTATATATTATAGTGTCATTGATACCACTATTTCAAGTATAACATACAGTGTCATTGTTACCACTGTTTCAAGTATATATTGTAGTGTCATTGTTACCACTGTTTCAAGTATATATTATAGTGTCATTGTTACCATTGTTCCAAGTATAGCATACAGTGTCATTGTTACCACTGTTTCAAGTCACTTTATAATCAGTCCAGAAAATAATATGGTAAGCCCCTTGGGCATTTACAAAATAGGAGTTTCCAGCTCTAAATACATTTAAAATGTCATTTAAGTTTTTCAATGCTTAGAATTATGGCTGAATTTGCAAAACAACATTTAAAACCTTGGACTAAAATTAAATGATATGCAATATCATGCTATGTAGCAATATCAATCCTCGAAGGATTTTACAAGTCGGCACAAGGCCTTAAACATGGCAATCAGCTCAAATTATGACGATAACCAGTAATTTCAGTCAAATACTCAGTAAAATCAACAACCGGGACGGACCAAGTCACAATCCCCAACGTTGCTCTACCCCACGCTCATATCCGGCGTGCAAGTCACCTCAATACAACACTATGATGTGCAAATCCGGGGTTTCAAACCCTCCAGATATCATTTACAAGTATTACAGGCCCAAAGTCTAGCTCGCTATGCCCTTGCCTCTCAAATTGGTCTCCTCGTGTCGAATCTGACCAAAAATCACACAAACATCGATGAAGTTCTATTTCTAAAAGACGGGGTTGTAACCTATATATATCTGAAATTTTCCCCTTAATGATACTACAATGATCCAATACAGTTATGTAGCTTCAATCTACAATACAACATTTAATAGGGCCAATATTAGTAATGAATTCCATAACTTATGCCATTTAGGCATATTATCAAACATCGTGTAGGCATAGATATTTACACCTCATGACTATAGTATTGGTTCCTCCAACTATCACCATTAACCAACAATTCATTTCACTATCATTCTTTAGCAATTTATACTCCTAACGTCACGTGTGTGATCGACCATTCACACCCAAACCAACAAAATTCCATCAAATATACACATTTTAAATCTCTACCATGTCCATGTATTTAAATTGGGAATTTATGGTCTCCAATCACTATACCATAAGTTGTAATACATGATTCATACTCATAATTCCATAATAACTCCATATATCTAAGTATAAGGCGTAGGTTTACCTCTTCTAGACCAAATCTTGAAAGACAACTTTGGGGTGTTCTTGAGATTTTGAAGAAATCCTATGAAATCCAATCAAAAATCATGTTGTAACTAGTGATTGAGAAGTGAAATCACCATGAAAACACACTTAAAAGCTTATCTTAGGAGTGCAATTGGACGCCTTTGTCGAATTGGGGGTGTCGGGGAAGCCCTAGGCTTGAGAAATGACTCAAGTTCTGTCATTTCCCGTCCTTAGGTACTTAAAATGCTCCAGGCGCGCGAACTTTTGCATAGTTCGCGCGTTTGTTTGCTCGTTTTTGCTGACCATTCTGCCTCAGACGCGCAAAATGCGCGACTTTGCGCGTTCTTCGCACGCTCTGACACCTGACCAGTGAAATGGTCATAACATCCTGTATATACCTCCAAATGATGCACGGTTTGTTGAGTTGGAAACTAGACTCAAAGGAATTTAATTTGATAGGTTATGGGTCACACAACTCCTTATATAACGGGAGATATAATCATTTAAAGTGAGGGCTTGTGCACACTCATTTACAATTTAGTCTATTATGAAATTTTCCAACATCAAAAGTTCCCGTTAGCCATCCGAAATCACCCCGAGGCCCCCGGGACCTCAACCAAAAATTCCAACACCTTGTAAAATATTATACAAACTTGTTCCAATCATAAAAATACATCCAACAACACTAAACCATCAAATTTCCCCGAATCAAAGTCTAAGTTCAACCAAAACTTCCGAAACCCACATTCGATCAAAAACCCGACCAAACGATGTCCGAATGACCTGAAATTTTGCACACATATCCAAAATAATCTAACGGTGCTATAACAACTCTCAGAATTCCATTCCGACCCTCGGTTCAAAATCTCACCAATCAATCAGAATTCGCCAAAATTCAAACATCGCCAATTCAAGCCTAACTCTGCACCGGAACTCCAAATACAATTTCGATCGCGCTCATAAGTTACAAATCATCCCCCGAAACTAACCAAATCACCAGAATTCACATCCAAGCCCCCTAACTAAATAGTCAACTTCCGATTGATTTTTTTTTCAAAACAAGCTTCTCTGTAATAGGTTAAATGTCTCATTTCCGTCTAAAACCAATCCAATTCTACCCAATCACCTCAAATACTGATATTGAAACACAAAGAAGCATATTGTGGGACGGGGCGGTAACTCATAAGACGACGGGTCGGGTCATCACAAACACAGTCCAAATATCTAGTTTCACGAATCTAGAGCCTCTAAATACGCAACCGACTGTCTAATATATCATAAGTCTAACAATGTAGAAAGAACAAGATATGAATGACGAAATCAGGGCTGCACACACCATGCATCTACCTTGCAATCTCCGACAACATCTGAAAGTGTTGAGAACCCTCACTCTGCCACTCGGGCACCTCGATCTGCACTCAAGGTGCAGGGAATAACGTGAATACACAAACTGAGTAAGTAATTAAAGTAAATGAAGTCTGAAAGCAGTGAAAAACAATTTAAAAGGTCATATAAAGCAGTAAGCAACAGAATAATAGATCAAATTCCATAGTTTAAAATGAGTTTCATCATAACATCTTCAGTTTCAGTTGGAACACTTGATATCATATACATAGCAATTTTTCGACAGAGGCTTATCTTAAAAGAAGACGGAAAATAGTGAAAACATCATAAATGGGCTGCTCGGGCAAGGTATCACTCAGAATTTGGCCTCTCGGGTGGTCCCTCAGTCACTCATGACTCAGCTCTTATCACCCAGTACTCCCTCTCAGCACTCACGCTCATTCATATCTCATAATAACAGTAAGAATGCCGCTAAGGGTCTCAACAGGTCAGTACAAGGCCCCAAATATGGCAACAACCCATAATATAGTATAAATGACTAAAGTACAGAATAATATAAGATATCAAATCAAATACGTTGCTTATTAGTCGCTACGATACGAACCAAGTCACAATCCCTACCGGTGCACACCCACACGCTCGTCACCTAGCATGTGCGTCACCGCATATATAGAAACAAATTGAATATTAGGGTTTTATACCCTCATTTCCAGATTTACAATGATTACTATTCGATTTACTACCCTGAGTTAGTTATGTTATGACTACACTTAATATTTCGGAGTATTATCCCCGCAACATATATGCTTACATCATACCGTTATGGGAGACTTCTGAATATGTTAAAAGAAAGAATTCATCCCACGTCACAAATAAAGGCTCTAATTATTATATTATAACATAGATGTTCCATGGCGTCTATGAAAGTCTAAAGTAATAACTATTACCATGATCCACAAATTAGAAGACACCTTGTTACATCCCATACATTAATATTAGGATAAGTCGTAATAATCCATATGAAGTTGAAGGAATTAAGACCATTCATGATATTCTAGAGGATTTTTACTATGCTATTATAAGACTCCGAAAGTTTAACAATCTTGATACCGTTAGATATTATGCTAGCGTGGTATTTTCTTTTAGTAAAGTATTTTAGTACAAGTTTTATGAAGTATAATTCTTGATAGCTACCATTATTACTATTTTCGAATATGGTAAACTATACTCATAATATAAGAAAGTTTATTAAATTTTCTTTACTATAAAGATAGAAATTATTTTCACACTAGAAAAGAAGGCTATCTTTTTACTATTTTAATAATTAAGTGTATCAAAATTTTTACTATTTATTTAAGATTAGGAAAATTATTTTTACATCGATATTTTAATGAAATGATAGTGTATGTATTGATTTTATATGGTACCACATGACCATGATAGTAAGATGTATAAAGTGTATTAATAAGATGTATAAAGTGTATTAATACTAAATAGAATTTTAATTAATTTGAGATATTTCTTTATTATACGGGTAACTAGTTAATTATCGTGTAGCGGGATATTACCTAATTAATTAATTAGTTATGGGATAAGATTAAACCCCAAACCCACGTGGCAGCAAGTGACTACCCAAAACAAATGACTAATTAGTCATGTTGGGTTAGGTGGCAACTAATTAAAATAAAAGCCGTAGAGGCTATATATCTTTTAACAAATTAAGAGATACATATCTTCAACATTTGAGAGAGTAGAAAAGGCTCTAATAAGACCCTATGGAAAGAAAGCGGCTAAGAATATTTGAAAATATCGAAGATACTTTCATATGAATTTGTGGAACTTATATGTCCCTTTTTTTCTCGAAAAATTATATAGCACTCGTGAGACTGCCATCATAGATTATTGTCTACGTTCTGATAATCATATTCGTTTCAAAAATGTCACAACCCAAAACTTAGACCCGTTGTGATTGTGCCTCTCGTGAAGACAAGGCCAGCCGACACAGTGCCCAATTCTTTTTTAACAGTTCAAAATAAGACAATATAAGTCATTGACAAGGATAAAACCCAAAATAGAGTGAAATATAACAACTGCAGAAACAAGCACAACCCGACATTGAGGTGTCACCAGTCACGAGCATCTAATAACCGATTCAAAAGTAGGAAAAGTCTTCATAGACTATTACATAACTAAAACAAGAGGAAATAAGATAGGGGAAGAAGCACTGGGTTGCGAACGCCGAGCAGCTAATAAAAATAAATTAAGATTGAGAGATAAGAAAACACATAAGACACAACAAAAATGCTACACGAGGAAGCGTAAAACCAATACAAAGCAATAAAATAGTGAAATATTATAAAATCACCTGTTTAACAGTTAAACAAGTGAATGAGAAGCAAAAAGAAAGATAAACACATAGAATCAGCCCCCCGGGCTAAGTATCAACAAAATTAGCCCCTCATCCAGTAACATGAAACAACACCAGCTCCTCGGGCTATATAACATATCACGCTGGGTACCCACGCTTATTTGGGGTGTGCAGACTCTAGGAGGGGCCCCTTACGGTCCAAGAGTAATATCAAGGCATCTCGTGGCATAATCACTAGGCTCTTAACCTCATATCAAGCCACATTGTGGCATAAAACTCGAGCCTTCAGCCGCATAAGCATAATGTGACAACCCGTCCGGTAATCTTAACATTTAAAACCCCGATCCTCTATTAACTGCTTTCCATGACTTTATTTCTACTATTTTGATTTGCCGGGATATTCAGTTCTGAGTTTCGGAGAGTTTCGACCATAGTTAGAACAATGTGAAGACAACCTCGGAATGAAAATCCAATGGTTCCACTAGCTCCGCAGGGCAATTTCGGGCTTAGGGGCATGATAGAATTGTGTATTAGAGGTCCGTAGCTAATTCGGGCTTGAAATGTTGAAAGTTAAATTTTTGAAGTTTCGGGTACGATAGTGAGATTTTGATCAAGGTGTCAAAATAGAATTCCAAAAGTTGGAGTAGATCCGTAGTGTCGAATGAGACGCGCTTGCAAAATTTCAGGTCATTTAGACGAGATTTGATAGACTTTTTGATCGAAAGTATTATTTAAGAGTTCTTTGAGGTCTGATGCTTGAATCCTATGTTAAATTGATTATTTGATGTTGTTGTGAGAATTCCGAAGTTTTGAACAAGTTTGAATAATGTCATAAGATGTATTGATATATTTGGTTTGAAGTCCCGGGGTGCTCGGGTGAGTTCCGGGTAGGTTCTGGGATGTTTTAGGCCTAAAATCGTATATGTTATAGGTCCAGAGGAGTTACAGACCTCTGAACCCACCAGTGTGGTCTACAAAGGATTTTGTGCTGCCGTGGTGGGGGCTTTGCGACCGTACAAGATCCAGTGCGGTCCAGGGTGAGGAAAATTTCACTACTCTTACTTCGGAAGCTTATAACGTTAGTTCCGGGTAGGTTCTGGGATGTTTTAGGCCTAAAATCGTATATGTTATAGGTCCAGAGGAGTTACAGACCTCTGAACCCACCAGTGTGGTCTACAAAGGATTTTGTGCTGCCGCGGTGGGGGCTTTGCGACCGTACAAGATCCAGTGCGGTCCAGGGTGAGGAAAATTTCACTACTCTTACTTCGGAAGCTTATAACGTTTGATCTACAAGGAATTTTGAGATGATACAAATAAGAAAGTTGTAGTCCTTCGTGTCTAGTTTTCAGAAACGAAAGCAATCACAATTTGGACATCTGTAGAGAATATTATGACCAAAATACTAAATCCTGTCACTGCAGTAAAATACACTGCGAACAACACATGTTTTTTTGCGGTCAGTGGTGCTCCACCATGGTCAGCGATGGTTTTTGTGCGTTCAGCAATGGTGGAAATGCGGGAGGTGCACTATGAATATGAGGTTTAGGGTTCTATTTCATATTTTGACATAGATAGCAAAGAGTTTTGCAATTGTTTGAAGGTTTTTCAAGAAATTCATCATGGTAAGTGATTCTAACTCGGATTTGCCTAGAGTACATGAACCTATCATTAAATTCATCATTTAATTCGTGATTTGGGATGGAATTTTGGAAAAAAATTGTGAAATATTTCAAAAATGTAAACTAGTTATTTGAACGACCAAATAGTGTCAGAATTGGATAATTTTGGTACGGTTAGACTTGTGAGGGTATGAGCATTCTGAAAATGTAAATGTTACCCGATTCCGAGATGTAGGTCAGAGGGGCATTTTGGCCATTTAAATTAATTTTGCATATTAGCTTAGAATTAATTGTAAAATCTGTTACTTGAAGTGTTATTTAGATTATGAAATTGAATT
>MU713278.1:0-52475 GCA_026770625.1 Nicotiana glauca
GTGAAATAATACTAAAGAGAGAAGATACAAATGTCTTAAGAAGATAAGAAGGCAAATGAGAAGTGTGTTTAAATCTTAAACATTAGGCCTCCTTTTACAGGGGAAAAATCCCAACCATTTTTCTCCCCAGCCGATGTGGGAGTTTGGCAACTTCAACAAATCTCCACCTTGGCAAAAATTTAACATCTTCAATTTTCTCTTAATAAAAAATTTTGGTTGTGTCTTCATCTTCAATCTTCAGTGTTCAACAATGTTTATCAAATCAAAACAATGTTGAAACTTGATCGCAGTCACCACTTTTGTTAACATATCAGCAGAATTCTCTGTAGTATGAATTTTCTTCATCGTGACTCCACCTTCTTCTATGATTTCTCGTAGGAAATGATACCGAACATCAGTGTGCTTCGTCCTTGCATGATAAACTTGGTTCTTCGCTAATTGAATAGCACTTTGACTATCACAAAAAATTGTGGTACTTTTTTGTTCAACAACAAGCTCCTTTAGCAACCCTTGAAGCCAAATTGCCTCCTTCGCAGCCTCTTTAATAGCCATGTACTCTTCCTCTGATGTAGACAAAGCAATTGTTGACTGCAAAGTATACTTCCAACTAACTGGTGCTTTTGCAAAAGTAAACACATAACCAGTAGTTGATCTTCATTTGTCCAGATCACCCGCAAAATCCGAATCACAATATCCAACTACAAACTGATTGTCTTCCTGCTTAAAAACTAACACAACATCTACAGTATTATGAATATACCGTAGAATCCACTTCACAGCTTGCCAATGCTCCTTTCCTGGATTATGCATATATCTGCTAATAACTCCAACAGCTTGTGAAATGTCAGGTCTCGTACAGACCATTGCATACATCAAGCTACCAACAACATTTGCGTATGGTAACTTTTACATATACTCTCGTTCAGCTTCATCCTTTGGCGACATAGTAGTACTTAGCTTAAAATGGGGAGCAAGTGGAGTACTAACTGGCTTATTCTTGTCATCTATGCCAAAACATTTTAGTACTTTCTTCAAATATTCTTTCTAAGATAAACACAGTTTCTTCAAACGTCTATCTCTTATTATCTCCATGCCAAGAATTTTCTTTGCCTCACCCAAATCCTTCATCTCGAACTCCTTCTTCAGTTGAATCTTCAACTTATCAATTTCTTCCGAATTCTTGGAAGCTATCAACATATCATCAACATATAGGAGAAGATATATAAAGGAACCATCTTTAAGCTTGCGCAAATACACACAATGATCGTATTTGCTTCTCTTGTACCCTTGCTGCAACATAAACTTGTCAAATCGCTTGTACCATTGTCTAGAAGATTGTTTCAATCCGTACAATGATTTTTCAAGTTTGCACATCATATTTTCCTTTCCAGCAACTTTGAATCCTTCTGGCTGAGTCATATAGATTTCCTCCTCCAAGTTTCCATGTAAAAATGCAGTTTTTACATTCATCTGAAGTAGTTCCAAATCCAACTGCGATACCAAAGTCAACATAATTCTAATAGAGGAATATTTTACAACTGGAGAAAACACTTCATTGTAATCAATTTCCTCCTTTTGAGCATATGCTTTGGCCACCAATCTTGCTTTGTAGCGAACATCTACTTGGTTTGGAAATCCTTCCTTCTTTGCAAATACCCATTTGCACCCAATTGCTTTCTTTCCCTTCAGGATATTGGTCAATCTCCATGTATGATTTTAATGAAGGGACTGTATTTCTTCATTCATGGCAATCCTCCACTTATCTTCTTCTGAATTTTGGACTGCGTCTTTATAAGTGGTAGGAACATCATCAGCTACAATCGCGGTTGCACAAGCAATCGTCTCTATGAGACGAACAGGTTTCGGTATTGTCCTTTTTGGCCTGCTGGTTGCTATTAATTCAAGTTGTTGTTGAGGTTCCCGAGTTGGAATCTCCTCTACTGGCTCTCATTCCATAGGATAATCTTCNGCAGAAGTAATTCTCATAAAAATAGTCTTCTCTGCCCTTGGATCCAATTTTGACTCTGTCACATGATAATATGCAGTTGAGCCAAACACATGCAAAGAGTCATAATCTACAACAGGCTTTCCATACCATTTTTCAAATGGTGTCTTGCCATCAATAGCAGCAGACGGTAGACGATTAATGAGGTGGCATGCATATGTAATTGCCTCAGCCCAAAATTCTTTGCCCAAGCTAGTATTGGACAACATACACCGTACCTTCTCCAGCAAGGTCCGGTTCATACATTTTGTCACTCTATTCTGTTGTGGTGTATGTCTGACAGTGAAGTGTCGAACGATGCTATCATTTTCACAGACCTTATTGAAATGATCATTTTTGTATTCACCTCCATTGTATGTGCGAATACACTTGATCCTCCTGCCTGTTTGATTCTCCACCATCGTCTTCCATTTGAGAAAAATTCTCAGTACTTCATCTTTGCTCTTTATTTTATACACCCAAACTCTTTGGGAAAAATCATCAACAAAGGTTACAAAATAGTGATTCCCACCAAATGAGGGTGTATTGGAAGGACCCCAAATATCAGAGTGTACATAATCCAAAATGCCTTTAGTATTATGGATCTTTGTACCAAATTTAACCCTTGTCTGTTTCCCTTTGACATAATGCTCGCAAAACTCCAAGTTGCAAGTCTTTACCCCTTTCAACAATCCTTGATCTGATAGAGTTTTCAAGGATTTTCCTTCAGCATGTCCCAAGCGCATGTGCCATAGCCTGGTTGCTTCTGCCTCTTTTTTGTCACTTGATATTACTGTCGCTGTCCCAATAACTGCACTACCGAGATAACGGTACATGTTCTTCCGATTGGCCTTCATTACAACTAGTGCACTAGAGCATACTCTCATCACTCCATTTTCTGCAATGATTTTGAACCCTTTTGATTCTAGGGCTCCCACAGAGATGGGATTATTCTTCAAATCCGGTACATATCGAACATCTGTAAATGTTCTAATCATTCCATCATGATTCCTTAATCGTATTGAACCAATGCCATATGAGGTAAGAGGGCTGTTATCCGCTATGTGGATGACTCCATATTCTCCTTCTTGTAATTTCACAAACCAATCCCTGTTGGGACACATATGATAGCTACAAGCTGAGTCCATCAACCATATGTATGATGATGTTGACGGCTCCGTTGTAACTAATGAGAAATCTGAATCATCACAATCAGTTACATTTGAATCCATAATTGAATTTCCATTATTATGTTTGGCCTTATTCTTCAATTTCGGACAGTCTTTCTTCCAGTGTCCCTTTTCTCGACAAAAGGCACATTCATCTTTGCTGGGTTTAGATCTTAACTTAGATCTTCCTTTATTTGTCCTCGTTTGATTTTGAGGACGACCCCTCACAAATAATGCTTCTCCTTCTCCGCCCTTCTATTTTTCTCGCTTTCTTTGTTCATAGCTGTACAAAGCCGAACAAACTTCTCTGAGAGAAACTTCGTCATTTCCATGGAGTAGAGTAGTTTCAAGGTGCTCGTACTCATCAGGAAGTGACGCCAACAACATCAAGGCCAAGTCACCATCATCATAAGTTGTATCCATATTTTGCAAATCTGTGACCAACTTATTGAAACTGGTGATATGTTCATTCATCGTGGTACCAGGAACATAGGTGAAGTGAAACAGTCTCTTCTTCATGTACAATTTATTTTGACTGTTTTTCTTCATTATCCTCCAGTGCTTTCTATAATTTACTTGCAGAAGTTTCCTTTATGTATGAATATTTCTGCTCTCTAGCAAGGTAGGATCGAATGGTACCTCAAGCAACACGGTTGATAATTCTCCAATCTTCTTCTCCAATAATATCTGGTCTCTTTTCTTCAATAGCAAGATCTAGCCCTTGTTGAAAAAGGACATCTAGAACCTCGCCTTGCCACATCCCAAAATGTCCTGACCCGTCAAAAATTTCTACCGCAAATTTCGCATTTGACACAATTCTTGTCATAAGCGAAGATGTCAATGATGGCGTATTGTTAACACTTGATGTAGATTCTTCTTGTTTATTGTCTCTCATCTTTGACACAAATATTATTTAATAGCTGACGACACAAATCAAGATTATTTCCTTTTTGGTATGGAAGATCAGACTAAGCTGCAACCACAAAGCATACTCAGAGAGAACCTTGACTCGGTTACCAAGATAAATCTTTTCTGATTTGGAAGATTAGACTATGCTGCAGCCACATAACATACTTAGACAGTACCTTGGCTCTGATACCAATTATTGCGGAAGTCAAATGTATATAGTGTGAATGAGTCACAACTATTATACCAAAAATTATGATAGCCACCAAATAATAAATAAGACAATAAAATAACAATAAAAGGAACACCAGAATTTACGAGGTTCGGCTAATTTTGCCTACTCCTCGGACACAACCAAAAATACAAGTGAAATAATACTAAAGAGAGAAGATACAAATGCCTTAAGAAGATTAGAAGACAAATGAGAGACGTGTTTTAGTTTTAAACATTAGGCCTCCTTTTATAAGGAAAAAATCCCAATCATTTTTCTTCCCAGCCGATGTGGGAGTTTGGCAACTTCAACAGTCTTATGATCAATCATGAACAAAGAATTATTCAGAAATTAAGGGAACAAGACCGGGCTATACAGAGCCTCGGAGTTTCCCCAGCCAGCCACTTAAGATTTAATTGTGAAGGTTTTCCTGCTTTAACCTTCTTTCAGAATTATGTTCGCGGAAAATATACTCCACGATTTGAGTGACAACTTTGGTTGGCCTTGAAGGGTATTAAATGTGTATATTTTTTCATTTGTTGAGACCAAGTTTCAAATCAAATATGGGTACACAGCATCGGTGTCGTTTCCTCCGATCAGGAATGATCCACCTGATTCATGAACAAGAATACTTAATCGTAAGGGTCATCCGCATTGATCCTCTTTTGAACCTATATTCACATTTGAGAAACTGAGGAATATACTTAAGGATTAGGTGAAACATTTTGGTTGGCTACGAAGGATTTTTTTTTTTTTATGTTTTAATATTTTTACCGGTACCAAGTTTGGAACTGAATCCAAGTATATAATTTCCGGTTTCATGTTATGATCGGAAATTAACTGCCTGGCTCATAAAAAGGATGGTCCATTTTATATGGTACGTTTGAGGAGGATGTCTTGATCTCATTTCTAGGAACGCTCTTTTTCGAACTTTACAATTTTAATCCAGAAATTATGTCGCCTATTTGTAGCAGATTTTATGATCTATGTTGAAGACAATGTTACATTTTTTATTTTGACGAAACTGTACGTATGAGTCCGGAGACTTGTTATCACAAAACAAATGTGAAAAGATTTTCAAATTTGATACTTGCTTCATTTTCTTTGAGGGAAAAACAACCCTAGTAATTAGGGGCGGACCTATATGGGAAGGTGAGGGGTCACCAGCACCCGTTAGCCTCGGCAAAAATACACTATATACTTTATATATATATATATATATACAGCAAGGAACCCTTAAATAATTTACGTGTGCACCCTAGACACAAAAGCTGGGCAGAGGAGTTGGTTTAAGAAAGCTCTTAAAGTTCCTTCAATTCTTTGATGTCCGAAGTTCAAATCCTCTCTCCTACATCCTACAACTTTTATAATTCAATTGTACTTTTACCTTTCTCTTGAATTCAATAATTGTTTAATTACTTAGTAGTCAACTAGTTATATTTTTTTATAACCTTTTCTGAATTTAATTATAATTTGATATTTCTATATAATAATAAACTTAAAACTTAATTTTTATTTTTTTCAAATTCTCGGCTCATTCAAATGTCCGAATATTCATTAGCCCTCCACCCTCTACAAATAGAGTATCAAACTCTTCTGCCTCCCTTCAATTTAGTTAATTCTTTTTTAGTTCTCTGCATCTCTTCTAAATTCGATAGTCCTATTTGGTGACGACAACGATGACTGTATTTGAGTCTCTTCTTCTTTGATTTTATTTGAGTCAGTTTTTTCATATTGAAAATATTACGCTAGAAATATATTACAAATATTTGCGTTTTCAATTTATGTAAATTATACCCAGATTAGCAGTTGACTCTTGCATCACTTTGAGGAGAAAGCGTTAAATTATATTTCAGGTATGTAAAATACCATATTAGTTCAGGAGAAAAGGTTTTTATTGATTTAATATTAATTTAGTCATTTTGCTTACATATGAATGGTCAATTGGAGCTGCCGATTATCGAAAACAATCTACCTAAAAAGTGAAAATAGAAGAAATATCCTTCTTTGATTGAGAAGGAAGGATCCTTCTGTGATTGAGAAGAAATATCCTTAGTTGATTGAAGAAAATATTATTTTACTTGGAATTGTTATTTTTAGGATATTCTTGTTCTTATGAATTTAGATAATGTATTTTTGGCAAAGTTTAATTCTTTTCACTCAAGTTATAGATTTAAGAGACAATACCTCTCATTTTATAGATGAGTTTGATGTGAAATCACATAATTCCGGCCCTGATATGAGTTGACGATGTACTTTATGTTATGTTAGTACCAAATTAATGATATTCGATAATATCGAAGTTTGTATTTTGATGATAGTTATCATTATCATTAAGTTTTTATAGACTTGAACATCGAACTTTATCGCTATCGGGTGCTTGGTATAGTAAAGATGGTGTCCCTGCTATGCTCAAATCCTGGGTCCGCCTCTGCTAGTAATACATAAACCTTTACGAGTTTCCTCGGCTTAACTTGTGAACTTTTTACAAGGTATGGCAAAAACAATTCCCGTTGTTGATCTTGTTTGAGCAGCCCTTGTCCATCGGAGTGGTCTCGGTACCTACTCTCCTCCTACTGATTAACTATGAGGGAAGAATACCTTAGCATTGGAATCTGTTCGCGAGTCCTGCACTCTGGAGTCCTGGCACATTATCATGGTAATATGCTTTTATATTTGTTTCCTCGTTAAAAATCTTGCCAAGAAGGCCTATTCGGGATAAAAAAGCATGGCTTATAAAAAGCGTACAACATGTATTTTCAAATGTCTTACTCGCCGTGACGTTGGAATACGTCTATGCTTGTAGTCTGAGTCTTATGGGTGAGTTATTTCTGCGACCAAAAGCTAGTGAAAGTAGCGATGACTAAGGATATAAATCATACATGTGTTTTAATAATAGTTGCACTTCAAATGGCTGATGTTCTAATTGCTTTGAAATTCTTCACCTGCCAGCTTGCGAGTCGATATGCACCTTTGTTGGTGATCATGATAAATCGATATGGTCCTTCCTAGTTTTGACTCAATTTTTGGCATTAGCTTCCCTTGTTCCTACTGACACTTTAAGGGGACATAATCCCCGACTTTAAAGTTTCGCAGTTTGGCTTTCCGGTTAAAGTATCTTTAAACTCTTTGTTTTTGAATCATAGTTAGGATAAAGTGATGTCTCGCTGCTCCTCGAGTAAGTTCACCCCGATAGACATGGCCTTAGAATACACTGGGTCAACAAGTATTAGTGTTTTTTCATAGTAAACAATGGAGAAGGGTGTCTCCCCGGTGCCTGCTTTCGTTGTTTTCAGGTAAGCCCAGAGTACACCAGGTAATTCCTCTTGCCATTTTCCTTTTGCATGCTCTAGCTTCTTCTTGATGTTTTGTATCAGAGTTTTATTTGTTTATTCCACTTGTCTATGTGGATTGGGATGATAGAGAGTCGATGTCATTCTTTTGATCTTCAACTCTTCGAAGAATTGAGTTACCTTAGAGCTAATGAATTACGGTTCATTCTCACAACTATCTCGTTTGGGACCCGAATCTACATACAATATGGTCCCAAATGAATTTGATCACCTCTCATTCTCAGATTTTCTTATTAGCTCCCGCTTCTAACCATTTAGAGAAATAGTCAGCTAATATAAACAAAATATTTACCTGACTAGGTGCTGGAGGTAATGGTCCTACCCTATCCATTCTCCATTTATTGAATGACCATGGTGAGACAACCGAGTAAAGAGGTTCTGCTGGCTGATGGACCATCCGAACATGTCGCTAGCAATTGTGGAACTTTTGCATAAAAGACCTTGCGTCTCGTTCCATTCATGACCAATAATACTCGGCCCTCATTAATTTTTAAACTAATGACTCGTACTTGGAGTGGTTGACATAGCTATCTTCACGTACTTCCCTTACCACATAACTGATTTCTCCTAAACCTATGCACTTGACCAATGGGCCATAGAAAGACCTCTAATAGAACTGACCCCCAACCAAGTACTACCAGGCTGCCTTGGCTCTGATGGCCCGGGAAAACTTTACCATACTTGGGTAATGTACCGTTGATAAGTGGGGATTTTGACTCCTTATTATTATCGTTTAGCTTTCATTTTAGTCCAAAAGCATTTATTGTGTTCTTGAAAACTGATAAAATATGCTTAATTGCAGGAGTATTGGAAAATGAGCAACTAAGATGAAATCCAACTTAAGAAGGAGTGATCTGAACTCAAGGACAAAATCAGGCACAGAAGCTCAATGTGCGTATCGCAGATTTTTATCTGCGACCGCAGATTGTGAAGTTTAGAGACAAGTGCAAAGTGCAGTCCGCACATGAAATGTGCAGTTGCAGAAGCTATGCAAGAGCATAAGTTTAGAGAGTACTCATTTCAAGCTAAAAGGAAGTGCGGACCACACAATTATTGTGCGGCCGCAGAAGCCAGCTACGCGACCGCAATCAAAATGTGCCGTCCGTAGAAGAGCCCTCTACGGCTGCACCCAGAATTGTGCAGACCGTAGAATATGAGAGATGCGACCATAGTTTAAAATTGTGCGGCCGCAGATTCAAACCCTGTCAAGACTGAAGCAAAGTGCGGACCACACATGAAATTGCACAGGCGTAGAACCTCTTAAAGGGCATTTTTGTCCGAAAATTCTAGCTTTGTATAAATAGAATAGTTTTACTTTTTTGTGTCAAGTTTTTGTTATACCCCAGGTACGCCATAAGCAAATTGATGGAAGCTCAGAAAATGAGATGTTACATCCCACATTTTTGTATGTTAAAGTTTCGTCGTATGTTAATCGACGTAAGTTCAAGAATAAGATTATTTTGGAGATTATAAGCATTACGCTATTTCAAACAAGTGATGAGTAAATTCAAGAAGATGAGAGGGCAAGCAAATCGAAGAAAATAAATTTCGTCAAAATTTGACATTTTGGGATAAAATACGGCCCAAGCTAAAATACTCGGTATTTATGGACTAGTGTCATACAAGGTACCACATGACCATGATAGTGAGGTGTACAAGGTGTGCTAAAAATAAGTAATATTTTAAGTAATTTGAGATAATTCTTAAATATGTAGATAATTGAATTATTATGAATTTTTAATAGGAGATTAACTACGTAATTTGGCTAATTAACTAATTTGGATATGCTTGACAAGCCAAAAACTTGGCAGGCAGAATTAAGTGTCTTAGTCATCTTATCAAGTGGGCCCCACCTAAAGGTTAAATAACCTTTCTAATTCACAATTGAATGGCTCATCTTAAAGAAGAAGGCTTCAGCAAAGGTATTGTTTCAATAGCAACGTGATTTCCTCAAAGCATTTCATACGAAATTATAATGCGAAATAGCAACAGGATTTTGCGATTCTAAGGGAGTGCGGTGCAATCTTTCTCAAGAATATCTTACTAATTTCTCGCATTGTTTCATCGTTACGTGTCTTTTTTGCAATTGACGTGTGTTATATGTATTAGCAAGAGAATC
The DNA here is from genome assembly GCA_026770625.1 of Nicotiana glauca. NCBI lineage: Eukaryota > Viridiplantae > Streptophyta > Magnoliopsida > Solanales > Solanaceae > Nicotiana > Nicotiana glauca. The sequence goes on from MU713278.1 coordinate 9,743, forward strand.
GGTTTAGGTATACTAAGGCTATCCCTTATTTCCTTTTGGCAAGATCTATACGACACAAACGAAACGAGCGAATGCACAGCTTTTATAAATGACTCTATTCATAGAAATGCTACAGATGCTAATATTCTTGATTTCCCATATGTCTTATTATTATATCGTCTATTCATGGGTATCAAAAAATAGGTAAGTTGATAAAATTTATTTCATGATATTACTCAAAGGCATAATGGTCTTATAACATTCCGAGGGATTTTATTGATATAATTCTCATGCATTGCATTCATTTATACTTGTACATTGACTCATGACCAGATGACGTTATATACTCGTATATATGTATATGGATATGGTAAAAGGTTACGGTGTTATATATGCACCACCACCTGATCAGCTGGTATACGTTGATAATTTTGCACACAATGGCCGAAATGATATGATGAGGTGCCCTTAGAGGCTTGATGATGTTATGTATAACTATACCTATGCATGACTCGACATTTATATGCATGTGTATGACATTATAAATGTTTCAGAATTTATAAAATTATTTAGACTTACAGGCGAAATTTTTTATTCCATGTTTCATATATGTCTCTTATATATTAATCTTCATGCCTTTCATATTCGATACATTATTTGTACTGACGTCCCTTTTGCTTGGGGACGCTGCGTTTCATGCCTGCAGGTCCCGATAAACAGGTCGAGAGTCCTCCAAGTAGGTTATCAGCTCAGCGAAAGATGTTGGTGCGCTCCATTTGCTCCGGAGTTGCTTGTTTGGACTTTATGATTTAGACGTGTATTGTTTGGTATGGTGGAGCCCTATCCCAACCTTTATAATAAGTATGTACCTTCAGAGTCTTGTAGACAAATGTCATATATATGAATACTTATATTGCCTTGTGGGCCTATATTTTAAGTGTATAATGGATCACATTAGCCTTATAGGCCCGTATGTCACAGGTATGAGTTTCTATATCAGATTGAGTCGTTCTATGTCGGGCATTCCCTCATGTTTACTCTGGTTATCTCATGATGCTCCTTTTGTCCTACTTACCTATGATTATGTGATAAGCAAGATATGTATGTTGGTACTCGGTTGAATAAGATACCAGGTGCCCATTACGGCCCATAGGTTTGGTTCGTGACGGTTTTGAATATTCAAAGTGTAGCATCCGTTTCTCCTTGCTTCTTTAGGCAACTTTAGCTTATTTTAGTAATTTAACATTGGGTTTTTTTATAGTTTAATCTTTCAATATGAGTTTTATTATCTTTTCTTCTTTGTTTTCTTCTATACCCATTATGGTAGCTAGATTTTTACTAGGGTTGTGACTGAACCCTAGTATGTAAACTTTATGGGTGATTAATTTTATACTTGTTTATGAATGAATGTTTGTTATTTAGCTAGGTTCATGCTTCAATTGTAAAATTAATGGTTGCAAATATTGATTTTATGTCTGTTTCACTTAGTCTCTTCTTGAGAAAGAGATACCTAGTCTAGGTTAACTTTGCTAACAAGGAATTAGATCAATTGAGAGATTGATTAACCTAATTAAAGAGTTCAACCTAGAGATAGTAATAAATCGATTTGAGCTCTTATCAACCATTTTGTTAGATACTCATTTAGACAACGTAGTATTGTGAGCTATAATATACCCCAATCAATAACATAATATAAAAGTCTTTATCACATTAGGCAAACACCTAGGTCATGGTCACAGCCCTAGGCCTTTTTATATCTTTGGAAAACATTCAAAAACAATCATCTCTAGTTTTATACCTTTATATTTGCAATCCTTAGTTAATTTTAGAAGTAAAAATAATACCCTACTTGTGAAAGTACAATCCGGATACTTCATGTACTCACTCCAAATATATACTACTAACTCCCATCTCAGCTTCTTGTGGATTCGATCCCGTCTCTTTTATGGATTTTATTATTGCAAACGGCCATGTCATACCTCATTAGAAGCGTGCATTTGGATGTGATCAATTTTTGGCGCCGCTGCCGGAGAGCTAAAAAATGGATTTAGTTATATATTTGATTTTGTGTGTGAATTATCTTCCTTTCCTTCCGTGTTACTAATATTTTTTTTATAAAACAATTGTAGGTGAAACAATAGCTATCAACAATGATCCACTTGGAAACATGCCTATGGGGATGTAGACGTTGAGGACGACCAAGTTGAATAGGTTCCTCTTGAACCTCAAGCAAATAGAAGAGACCGACAACCTCAAGACAACGCCCCAATTCCACCCCACCTCCACCAAGAGTGGCTCTATACTGGTGTTACCGAATGAAGGGTATGCAAGTACCATAATCTCGCCCCCACATTAGGGCGGGCAACTTTTAGATCATAATTGTAATGCTCACATTGCTAGAGCAATGGGGATTCTTTACCGGGGCTCCGAATCAAAATGCATACAAGCACTTGAAGGGGTTTGTGGATACTTGTTGCGGGAGTAAACAGAAAAACATCTCCGATGATGCTTTAAGGTTGAAGCTATTTCCTTTCTCTCTACGGGGGAAAGCCTTGGATTGGTTAGAGAGATTTCCAAACAATTCCATCCATACATGGGATGAATTGGCGCAGAAATTTATTTCCAATTTCTTTTCTTCCGGCCATATGGCTACTCTTAATGACGTGATTCTAGCATTCAAACAAGAACCCAATGAGCCATTGTATGAAATATGGGAGAGGTACCAAACTATGGTGAAAGAGTACCCCAATAATGACATGACTGAATCTATGATTCAAAAAACTTTCTATCGGGAGATCAATACTACCAGTCAATGCGTGGTCAACTAACTTGCTGGTGGAAATTTCATGAAAAAGTCGTATGCGGAAGCTTGTGAGATTTTAGATGAAATGGCAGATACTTCATCGGCATGGCAAAGTAGAGACAATGTTCCTCAAGGTGATCCAAACGTGATTCACCTACATAAAGAATTGCATGATCATAGGCAAGCCATTGCCGAGTTGACCACCACAATGAATCAATTAGCCAAGGCTCAACTTCAACAAGTGCAAGGTCCTAAGCAAGTCAATGCAATGGAGGGAGTTTGTATGATGGTAAACAAGAGAAGGCAAAAGGGTCCACAAGCACAAAATTGTGTGGAGAATTATGTACAAGAAGATAGTAAGTTTGATCAAGATGAGTCTTACACTGAACAAGAGGAGGAAGTGCAATTTTTGAAAAACTTCCAAGGGCAAAGAAACAACTCTCAAGGCCCGAGTCAACAACAATGGCGACCTCAAGATAATCAAGGTAATTGGAATTCTAATAATCAAGGTAATTGGAATGGTAAAAATAACCAAGGCAATTGGAGTGGTAACAACCAAGTATATTGGGGAGGCAACAACTAAGGGAGATGGAATAATAACCAAGGCAATTGGAGTGGCAACAACCAAGGATAATGGGGAGGCAACAACCAAGGGGGATGGAACAATAACCAAGGCAATCGGGGGTTGGGCTTTCAAAGGCTCCCGATGTATTAATAACAAAGAAATACACCTTCTTATCCTTCCCATGGCCCAAGTTCTTCCAACAATGAGATGGGACAAACTGAGAATATGTTCAAACATATGATGGAGAATAATGCCAACTTCTATGCCCAACTAGCCTCACACAACATATCAATTCGCAACTTGGAAGTTCAAATCTCTCAAGCTTTAAACACTTGTCCTAATGAGGTACTACCAAGTACACGGCGGTGAACCCAAAGGGTGGGAAAGACACGGGACATGCCATGGTCGTTACTACTAGGTGTGAAAAAGGTGGGGATGCACCCACCTCAAGTCAAAAAAAAACTTGTGGATGATGAGAAAGTGGTACAAGAAGATGATATCCAGAACAAAGCGGTGCAAACAAATGATGAAGTGTGGATTGATATTGATGACAATATGGAGGAGACTCAAGAGGAAGTGAACCCGTCTAGCGAGCACATTATTGACATACCGAAGCCGGTAGTGCAAAAGGCTAAGGCACCAATGCCTATGCCTCCTTCTCCATATCCTCAAAGGCTTGTCAAGAAAAATGGTGAGAATCAATTCAAAATGTTCATTGACATGATGAAGAGCCAATCCATCAATGTGCCATTGGTTGAAGCTTTGAATCAAATGCCCGGTTATGCAAAATTTATGAAAGATTTGTTGACAAAGAAGCGATTGATAAATTGTGAAATTATAGAGATGACTCATCAAGTAAGTGCAATTGTGCATTAAATGACTCCTAAAATGGAAGATTCTAGTGCTCTCACAATTTCTTGTACCATTGGAAGTGCCAATTTGCTAAAGCTCTTTGTGATCTTGGGACAAGTATCAATTTGATACCCTATTAGGTTTTCAAGAATTTGGGAATTGGGCAACCAAGACCCACAACTATGACATTAAAAATGGCTGATTGTATCAGAAAGAGACCGTATGAAGTGATTGATGACGTTTTGGTCCGTGTTGACAAATGCATTCTTTCGGCGGATTTTGTTATTCTTGATTGTGAGATTGACTATGAGGTGTTGATTATTCTGAGGAGACCTTTTTTTCTATAGGGAAGGCTCTAGTTGAAGTTGAAGCCAGAGGACTTACCTTCCGAGTAGGTGATGAAAAAGTGGTTTTTTATGCGTGTAAGTCTATGAGGCAACCCAATAGCAATGAGGTGTGTTATTTCATGTACTTGGTGACCGATGTGATTTTGGAGGAAAAATGTGTGTGATGAATGTTGATGATACATTGGAGGTCGTCTTGCTCAATTGTGATGATGAAGAGATGGAGGGTTACACGGAATGTGTGAACTCGTTACAAGGAATGGGGTCGTACATCTATGAGCTCTGCAAATTGTCCTTGGATATTGAAACTAGAACCACTCCTCTAACAAAGCCTTCAATTGAGGATCCTCCCATTTTGGAGCTGAAGCCATTGCCTCCACATCTTCGGTATGAATTTCTTGGCCTTTCTTCTACTTTACCGATTATTTTTTCCTCTTGATTGACTAACTTGTAGGTAGATTTTCCATTACTTGCTTATTTAGGAAGTCTTTCTTTTAGACCCCAATTTTTAGAAAAAGAACAAAAAATATTTTCTTTTAATTTCTTCTCAAAATTCAAAATATTTTTATTCTTCTTTCACAAATTGAAAAGAAAATTCAAGATTCAAAAATATTTTCTTTTTTCTTTAGAAGCATTTCTTTCATAAATTCAAAATAAAATTTAAAAAAATCCAAAAAAATTCCTTCTTCTTTAGAAGTTTTTCTTTCGAAATTCCAAAAAAAATCAAAAAATATTTTCTTTCTTCTTTTTAAGTCGTTCTTCCGAAAATTAAAAAAAAAAGAGACAAAAAAAATTCAAGACAAAAAAAAATTAGTTTATTTCCTTTATTCCTATTCTTCCGAACTACACAAGATCTGATTCATGTTCCCACATGATACGTAGGCAACCCACATCAGGTTCGATCACCATTAAAAATGAAAAAAATGATGATAATAATAAGGACCAACTGAGTCCATTCTAACGTGTCTTTTGTTTTGAATTGTGAAGAAAGATTGAGGTGGTCGGTTTGTGGCAAGCTGACAACACAAAATCCAAAGGAAAAAATGACAACTGACATCGAAGCTGTTGCAAGCAGTCATGAGACCCTGGGTCAGAGGGTTCAACAAGAGTCTACTGTAGTTGAGGAAAATAGAGTATTGAAACAAAAAATGACTGAAATGTGTCAAGCATAGCCAATGGCCAAGGACCGCCTTTTTCTTCTCATGGTTTCTTAGAATTCACACCCATCTCGACTACTGTCATTCCGGTCTCATTGTCTGATCAATCCTATCCACCCGGGTTCAGTCATTATCCCAACTGTACGACTACAACTCGAACTTCTGTTGTGCGCTCCCAAAGTTTGCCATTGACAACCAATAAGACAACCACTACTGTTATGCCCGTCTTCACTTTCCCACAACCGACGGTGGTGCAGAAGAAAACTCACGAGTCACAGTTTGCTGCCCAGCAAGAGCAGTACCACTCTCTTGAGTACCACTCATACCTATTGATCTTCCTACAAAGATTGAGAAGCCTGCCCGAGAAATGGCACAGGAAGAAATGACCCAAAGAGTGAAAAGCTTAGAACAACAGTTGAAAACATACAAGGGTTGGCAGGTCAGAAGAGTATTGCCTTCAAGGATCAATGTATGTTCCCCGATGTCCACTTGCTACCTGGTTTTAAGACTCCAAAATTTGAAAAGCACGATGGATATGGAGACCCCATATCCCACCTAAAAAGGTATTGCAATCAACTAAGAGGTGCGAGAGGAAAGGAAGAATTACTAATGGCTTATTTTGGGGAAAGCCTCACGGGAGAAGCCTTCGAATGGTTTATGGATCAAGACACATCTCGTTGTTATGTCTGGGATAACATAGAACAGGCCTTTGTTATACAGTTCCAATATAACATTGACATTGCACCAGACCGCAATTCCCTTTCAAACTTGAAGAAGAAACCAACTGAAAGTTTCAAGGAATATGCCATTAAATGGAGAGAGCAAGTAGCTAGAGTTAAGCCACCCATGGATAACCACAAGCTAATCACTGTCTTCCTTCAGGATCAAGAGCTATATTATTTCCAAAACATGATGTCCGCAGGGGGAAAATCCTTCTCGAAAGCAATCAAAATGGGATAAATAGTAGAGAATGGTCTTAAGACAAGCAAAATTATAAGTCAAGCAGTTCTTAAAGCCGCAACTCAGGCTGTCTAGGTTGAGTCTGATAATTGTAGTGACACAAATAAGAAGGATGAATAAATCGATGACAACAGGGTCGAGAAGAGGTTCTAGGAGAACACCTCGAAGGTATGAGCAACCTCATCAGGGTTCCTATGACTCCCCTGAGCATTACTATCCACCTCAGAACATATAATACTATGTTGCTCCACCTTAATATGTTTGTGAGCCACCAAAACACCCTAGAAGGCGAGCACGAGAACCGAAAAATCCTCTCCAGCCTCCACAAAATTTTCAAGTTCCTATAACCCACATCCAAGCCATGGGTATAGAGCGGAACAAAGGTTGAAAGATAATTTTACACTAATAGGAGAGTTGTATGCAAGCTTGTTTGAGAAATTAAAGCATCATGACATGATTACACCTATTCCTCCAAATCATGTGGAACCATGTGCAAGAAGTTTTGACCCTTCTAAAAGGTATCAATACCATTCCAACGCATAGGGGCACAATGTTGAAAGTTCTCAGAATTTGAAAAGAGAAATAGAAAGGATGATCCAGGAAAAACTGATTGTGATCCAAGACAGTGACACCCAGAATATCACGCAGAATCCTTTACCTGCACATGATGATGCACACTTTGTGGGGATGATGTGTGGTGACATGGAGAATGAGAATCCTCTCGGGAACTTTCCGTCTAAAATTAGAGAAGGCCATGGTGATTCTGATGAGCAAATTTGTGGCTAAATATCAAGTTTAGTAATTGAAAATTCATTCCCTCCTCACTAGGAAGGATTCTTGGTAGCTTGTTTTGATGATTTTTTCTATCATCTAGGTTATTTCAGGGTTGTGATCCAGATTTTATTTGTTTTATTGAGTCAAACCCTTCTATCCCTCAACTCTGTTTGTGTGAGTCTTTTCCGTTTGTTCTGTTGCTATTTTCATTAGTCGGGTTATTTTAGGGTTGTAACTCGGATCTTAGGTTGTTTGTCTTGTTTTTAAACACTTCCATCCTTTATGCAATGAAATACAGTTTGTTCTTTTGTGTCATTCCAAGCTTAGTTCTTTCGCCATTAGTTCTAGTGACATGACATGCATACGGAATTTTCAGCCAGATCTTATAAAATTTATTTAATTTTGAATTGGATAAACGACAAAAAGACATTTTTGAATAAAAATCAATTGAATTTTGTTGGAAGTTTGACGTTAAGGGATGAAAGGTGTGTTTCAACCATGATACACCAAGAAGATTGGCATGTTCATCAATGTTGTGATCGCAAAAGCATACTATGTTTGGAATTCTTGAGGTTGGAAGGCCCTTTTTCTGCTACCCAAACACTTTATACCCTTTGTTACCCCTTTTGACCCTATGTTATTTTCTTTGACCGCCCTGTTTTGGAATCAGGTTTAGAGTCAAAAGTCCCAAAATAATGAAAAACAAAATAATAACAATAAAGGTCCATGCCCCAAGAGTACAAACTGGGACAACTCTTTGAAAGTTCAAGTGAAAAAAAGAAGAAGAAGAAGAAGAAGAAAAGAACTGTCGAAGGTCCATGCTCTCAGAAGATAGAAGCTGGAGCAAACAAAAAGTAAAAGAAGAAGAAAAATATAGACAAAGAAACAGAAAGAAAGATGGAAAAATAGCTAGGTCAGATGTTTAAACTACATTCGACTCGATTCCTTAAAAAAGGATACGCAGGTAGCCTCACGGTTAGGTCCAATCAAATAAGAATTAAAAAAAAAATCCAAAAATCCAAAAAATCCCCAATAGCTAAAATTGCGGCAAAGACTTTATTTCACTTTTTAAAAGAGTCGATTCCAAGAGTTTCAAGTCTACAACCCCTTTATTTTGAGTCTATTTTGAGCCTCCATGACGTCTTTTCTTTCCAACCCTATCCAAAATCCTTCCAAACAAAGATCTCCTGATATGCCTTCAAGAATGCCAAGAGAAGCATGTAATGAGCAACGGTTGTCACACGACATAGAGCACTATCAAGATTCTCGCACAAAAAAGAAAAAAAATGAGAGAGTCTTATTAGTGAAACCCCCAAGGGCACTATAAGACGACAATAGTAGAGATAAATAAATGAGAGTGTTTTGTTGGTGAAAATTCCTCGGGGCACCACTAGTCCAAAGTGAGTCATGAAGCTGATGCAAAGGATTGGTGAGAGCAAGCCCGACTTCAAAGGTCAAAAAAATGGTAAAAAGGAAGATTGGATTAGTTTGATAGATCAGGTCGTTAAGTCCAAAATGCATGTCATGTTCATTAAGGCCAGTTATATAAAAAAAACTCTTCCTTCCGTCCTTCCGACAAGGACATTTCTTGTTAATACTTGTTTATTTGCATCATTGTATCCTTTACTTTGAGTCAGTCCTTGTCAAAACAAGTAAGAAAATAATTCAAAGTCTGTTACCAGCTTTTGAATTGCACAAAGTAAATTTGTCCAGCACACTCAGTTGTCAATGTCAACATATCTTGATGATTCATGCAAAGCCTCCCCCAAAAGACTCTTGTTAGCCTGCTTGGCGCAAATAAAGATAACTTGTGGTTCTCTCTAACAGACAAATTGATCAAAAAACAGGAAGTCATTCAAGATATCAAAAAAGTTCACCTGAGCAAAGAACTCCAGTTGGGATAAGGCTGATTGAGCCACAAATACAAATGGTAATGGGTGTGAAACAATCAGCGTGATGCAGAGCAAAAGTCTCTTGAGACAGAATCAAGCTGATTGAGCACAAAGATAAGCTACTCAAGACTCAAGGCCACAAACCGACCACCACTTTCAAAACTGACAAAAATTTTCTTTGTGTGAAACAGGAACAAACCAGTGCAAGGAAGGTGGGTCAAAAAAAGAGAAGAAAATGAAAAGAAGAGAATAGCCGACAAAGGGAATTTTCTCAAATTTTTGCCATTATTTCTTTTGCTATTGTGCATAAAATCTTGCCATTTATCTTCACATTTTTCCTCCTAGTGTAAAAGGCCCTAGTCTGATGGATTTTCTCCCAATAAACGTCTTAGTATGATGAATCTTTCTCCTAAGATAGAAGACCTAGTCTGATGAACTTTCTTCTAGGATAGAAATCTTAGTCTGATGAATCTTTCTCCTAAGATACCAAAAAAAATGGGACCTAGTCTGATGAACTTTTTCCTAGGATAAACGTCTTAGTCTGATGAAGTTTTCTCCTAAGATAGAAGGCCAAGTCTGATGAACTTTATCCTAGGATAGAAATCTTAGTCAGATGAATCTTTCTCCTAATATAGAAGACCTAGTTTGATGAACCTTCTCCTAGGATTGAAGTCTTAGTCTAATGAATCTTTCTCCTAAGATACCAAAAAAAACCTAGTCTGATGAACTTTCTTCTAGGATCAAAATCTTAGTCTGATGAATCTTTCTCGTAAGATAGACAACCTAGTCTCATGAACTTTCTCCTAGGATAGAAATCTTAGTCTGATGAATCTTTCTTCTAAGATAAAAGACCTGATCTGATGAACTTTCTCCTAGGATCGAAGTATTAGTCTGATGAATCTTTCTTCTTGGATCAAAATCTTAGTCTGATGAATCTTTCTCCTAAGATAGACAACCTGGTCTGATGAACTTTCTCCTAGGATAGAAATCTTAGTCTGATGAATTTTTCTCCTAAGATAAGAAAATCTAGTCTGGTGAATCTTTCTCCTATGATCAAATTCTTAGTATGATGAATTTTCTCCTAGGATAATTTTTTTTTTTAAAAAAAGGAAGTCTAGATTTGAAAAAAAAGGGAAATGTTCAATTTTATAGTTTTCTTAAGTTATTAATTTTTAGTTTTCTTGAAATAAGGGGTCCCGCCAGAAAAATAGGGTCAATTTTTACTTTAGTCAAGCTTAGTTCATTGTTTTTGCAAGCTCAATCTCAAATCTAGGAGACACACTTCCTAGTTTGTTTTTTTTTCGAATTTTATTTCTTTAGGAGACACACTTCTTAATTTTAGGTTAAAGGTTTTACCCGTAGGAGTCGTACTTCCTAGTCTGGGACATTCAAGTTATATTTTATTGTAGGAGGCTCGCTTTCTAAATTGAGATTTTACCCCTAGGAGACGCACTTCCTAGTTTGGTTCATTTAAGTTTCATCGTAGGAGACGCACTTCCTAATCTGGGTCATTCAAGTTTTATTTTTAGCAGACGCATTTGCTAGTCAAAGTTTCTTGGTTTTACTCATAGGATCCTAGTCGAGTCTTTAGTTTACTCTCATCATTGCATCAATAGCATAAGCGGTTTACAGTTTTGCTAACAACTCACAAATCTTCCTAGTGCAAACTGGGGCAGAAAATTTAGTTTGTTTTGTTGTTTTGGTTACAAGCACCCACCTGGAGATCAAGAGAAGTCGTTTCAGAATTAATTCAAGTTTCAAGTCAGTAGCAGGCGCCCACCTGGAAAACAAGGAAAGTCATTTAAAAATTCAATTCAAGTTAGAAGTAGCAGAAGCTCGCGGCAAAAGTGCGAGTCAGCAATCCATGACGACCAATAGAAGTAGTCTCAATCCAGGTTAAAAGAAAAGAAAGAAAAAAATAAATAAATCAGCACCTGCAGCTAGCAAGCATCAAGGTTCAAATCAAAAGTCTGCATAAAGAATCATTCAAGACTCAAGATCAAGCTTCAGAAGACTTATAGATAGGAATATTGTAACTCATAACTGACATGTTTAGTTAGGCTTTTATTGTTGATTTTGATGTAATAACAGGACCGCAGACTGGAACCTCGACGGAACGGCACCTCAATCGGCTCTCCACCTCGGTATACTCCATCACTGTTCCTGCTGCTGAACTACACGCGGCCTGATTCCTTTATAGCCAAGGATATGTAGGCAACTCAGATATCAGGGATCAGTCACATTCTCCTTTCTTTTAGCTTTCGGTCTCTCTAAATAAGGGTCAAGTCAAAAACCTCTTTTGTCGTTCTTTGACTTAAAATACTGTGTGTTTCCGGTCAAAGAGGGGCAGCTGTAGACATGTGATTTTTGACCCTCCCCGATATTTTATATATTTTAGTGTTAAATATTTAGTTTAGGTCTAGTATAGCTAATTTAAATAATTTTAACTCTTTTCTTTTATCTTATCACAAAAACGAAAACTACAAAAATATTTTCTCTTATTTAGCTAATTGATATTTTATTTAGTTACTTTTAGTTTATCTACCTTTCATAAAATTAACAAATATACAAAAATAATTTCACTTTTAGTATTTAGTTCTATTCTAGTAATTTATTTTAATTAGGAATGATTTCACAATTTTATAGTTACTATCTTAGGAATTAATAGTTTTAGTCTAGTAGAGTTAAAGGGTCATTTTTAAAGGTATATTTGGTCAAAATTTGGCCCAATTCGGATCTAACCCATCATCCTAAGCTCAATACCCACTAATCTAACCCTATGACCTAATATAGATCAGATTGTTCAACAAATAAAGGGGGATAGCCACATAACCTAAAGAGGACCCCTGATATATCTTCCTCTCTTAACCAAAAAAGACCCTCCCTACCTAAAAATCATCAGCCGCGGAGAACATAAAAGAGAACCCCCCCCCCCTCCTCATCGGCTGACCTTCACCTTCTTCTCCATCAAGACCAAACCAACAGACCCCTACTTCTTCATTTCGATTCCAATTCCAATAGAGAACAACCAATTCCAGCAGCCAAAATCCTTCTCCTTCTTCCTAAACCTAACACCCTAAAAGAACCTTAACCAGCTGCCTGCTACGTTTCTTCTCAAACAACTAACTTAACACCCCTCACACCAGCGACCAGAGTAACACAAATAGCCAGTAGCCATGAAAAAACTCGAGTCTTGAAGCACCAACGACTAAGAACGCCTCTCCCCGTCATCACCCTCACCCAAAAGACCCACCACATCTACTCCATCTTCTTCACGCTAAGAACTTGAAACACACAACCACACACACGCACAGAAATGAAAAAGAGTGGAGAATAAGAGGAGGAGGGAAACGGCAAAAATTCGAGGTTCCAGGTCGAGTTCCGGTTGAAAATTTTTGTTCTTAGACCTTGTTGTTCTTTCTCGTTGGATTTCTGAATCAAGGGTTGTGTATTTACTGATTTCTTTCCACTGTTATATTGAATAACTCTTTTAATAGAGCTTTTGTTTCCAAGTTTTTGGTCTGAATTATCGCTGTCTACCAAGTGCCTTCGAAGTTCAAATTTTCGTCGATGCTAGTCACCAAATTTCACGGTTACTTTTCGTGCTTCAACAGTTGTGTTTTGTTTTTTTTGCATATAAATTGATTGAAACTTCATCTTCAGATTAGGTTATTTATTTCTCTTCTTGAGTTTTTACCGAATTAAATTTGCTGGTTTGAGCTATGCCGTTAAGTTTGTGTTGGAATTTTGAGGGGTGTTCTTGGGTTTGTCGGTTCGTGGTAGTTCCAGTTCGAGTTCAAGGATTACGTTTAGCCTATATCTAGTTAAATTTGAAAAGGTCCTCGCTCTCACTGAGGTTCAACTCTTCAATCCTCTACTCATTTTATTCTAGCTGAATGTTAATTGCTTTTTTGGTGATTTAATTATGTGATTTGTTTGGTTATTGTCTCCGGTTTTGAGTTTGTTCATGTAGTTATCTACTCGCATGGTACTCGAAATGGTTGTCACACCTCCTTTTTCACCACAACCCTCGAAAGCGTTTATATAAGGGAGCTTTTCCAATTAAAGGACGATCGAAACGGGATTTATTTATTAAGAAATTCAGAGTCGCCACTTGGGATAATTATGGTGTCCCAAGTCACCGGTTCAAATCCCGAGTCGAGGAAATATTAACTCTGTTTCACAGTCCGTGAACCAGAAATCCGGGTAAGGAATTTTGTTAATCTGGGAGAAAGTGTTAGGCATTCCTGAGTTTCGTGGTTCTAGCACGGTCGCTCAACTATTATTATTGGTCTATTATCTGATTTTATTATATTTTTGAATCTTTGTGCCAATTTTAATTTTTAACCGCTTTTATTCAATTTTAAAGTATATCCACCGAAATCCAGGAGAGCCATACACTACTATGTATTATATAGCTTACCTCCCAATTATGATTTAACTTAAATAAAGAAGAACCCCAAAAAGCTCAACCGATATTTTTATGTTGAAACTAAAAACTTAAAATAACATAGATGAACAATGGTGTGTTTACCTTTAAGGCTAAATCATATGATGTATTGGGTTTACAGAACCCACGCCCTTAAATAATTTGGGCCAACCTTAACAGCAGGCCCAATCTGAACACACTGGAGCAAAAACAAAATGGGCTTAGGATCAAGGCTTATTGCCTTATCCAAATTCTGGGCCGGCTAATTTGCATTTAAACCCAACAAGCCTGGATCAAACAACCCAAGCCACAGGCTAGAGGCTCCCAGGTTTCATATCGAACCCGTGTAACAGCATAAATCGTCAGGTCTGAGAAATGACAGGGAAAGACTCTAAGCATTATTATCTTTGTAAATGACCAAACCAACGAATTAACTTATCAAATCTGTTGTATATCAAAAGCTGACTAAAACTAATTGAACATTTCTATAAGCCATTTTATTCAGAAAAAGTTCAGATGCTAGATGAAGAGACCATGAAATCTATAACTATTGAAAAACCATGAAGCCCAAATAATTATGCCCATTCCTTGACTTTCACATCTGAAAATACTATGTAAACCATTCAACTGTCTACCATTTTTGTTAAGTTCATTTACTCGTCAAACTACTTCATGAAGAAGGGGAGCACCAACCCAGCAGGAATATCATTTACACAGTCTCTTGTAGTTAATTTACACAATGACAAGCTAATCTAAATGTTGAATATCTTTACATATTTTATCATGATGCCTAGCAAGTTCAAGCTTATTTCAAACCTCTCACAGTCAACTCAAAACCTTCAACTGAACATGTATTATAAAAAAACAAGATACATAGAAATAGATATATAACTACTAGAAGCTAAAAGTCTAATATTCCAACACTAGAAGTTGCAATTTTTTATATCTTCACTCTCTAATTGGAACATCATACTGCAAATTTCAGGAATATGCACCTGAGATAATAAAGGAAAAGCAGCAAATAGAGGTCAGTAGGTGGAACTACAGCAGATCAACAAACTAATTTCAATAGAACGGTGACCCAGCAAACCAAATAATTCCAAAAACCAGCTATTACTCCAACTTCAAACCATTTCAGCTCCAAATGAATCAAAGATTATTTCAGAAATGAAAGGAAAGAAAGCTCCAGAAATCAAAGAAAGAGTTAAAAGTTCAATGGAATAGTGAATAATCTCGGCTCTCTCTATCTTAGTTCTCTCTATTTTCCAGAATTCTTTCTATTAATCCCCTATTCATTAAACATTATTTTAGCTTTTGATTATTCCCCCATGTTACCTACTTTTCAGCTCCTAAAAGGTATTTAAACAAGATAATTTCCACTACCAATACCCTTTTCCTATTTTTTAATTGACCCCACTGACTTAGTGCCTTTTAACTATGTGTACTGCCTATTACTCCTTCCTAATAGGCCCCTTTACTTCAATTATTTTGGCTCAATTTCCAGATTACCCTTTAACCTCCCTGAAACTTACATTGCATGGGCTATATGGGTCAAGACAGACTCAAAGCCCAAATTATGGCTTGGCTGATCATGGGTCACAAATGGGTAAGCCCAGAGTTCAGGTATCAATAGAAAACAAATGGCGACCAAAAGGGCCCAAGGATTTGTGTCTAAAGAACTCAGGTGATCCCATGAAACAAACAAACAAATTCAATTCACCTATTAGTTATCATGAACTAACAACTAAATCCAAACAAACACCTCAACAGACTACTTAGCAATTCAGAATACTAACTTATGAAAATAAAAATGAAACAATTTCAAGCTTTCAACAAAATTAGCACAAATTAATTTAAAAACTAATATTATGCGAGATTAAACTAATGAGAAACAAAACAAAACCCAAACGAAATCAACAAACAATCTTTTAAAAAAATAAAAGAACAAAATCGACCAAATAAACCTTCTAATAAAAGAAAAGAGTAGAAGAAGATAATAATAGAATAAAAAATAGAAAAAATTAAAATCAGGAAATCTACCTTTAAAAGTTTGAACCTGTCTCGAATTAGGCCTTTTAAATTTTTCTTCGAATTTGTGGCCGGAATAGACCTTAATCGAGTGTTCTCTCATGAGAATACACGAATAAGGTCGATTTCGACCTCAAAACTCCATAGACTCACTGTTTTAGATTTTAGGGTTCATTTCTGCTCTAATATTCGAGAAGTTTTAGGATGATTCTAAGGATACTGGTTAGGGATTAGGGTAGAGGAAGGTGAGGGGATCATGGGGTGTTGATTTGGGATCGGTCTGAGGCGGCGCCGTCACCGGAGGATCTTGTGGCGGCGCTAGGATTTATGGTTTCAAATTGATATTCGACGGGTTTAGCTATGATTCGAAAGGAGTGGTTTGGATATTTGGGAAGAGGAGGTTGAGGGGAGTTTGGGGTGTAATTTTGGTGGTGGTTTGTGAATGACCGCCGCTGTGGGCGATTTCCGGCAGGCGGTCAGCAGCGGTGGAAGGTTTGATCTCTGAAAGGTTAGAGACGAAAGATAAGGGGGGAGTTCTGAGGGGGTTGGGGTGTGTTATTTACTTATATACGGGATGGAAGATTGGATTCAGGCCGTTAGATCAATCAGATCAACGACCTGGATCAATCACTTAAAAGAAACGATGTCGTTTAGACACCTTTGAGATTGGGTCGGTCTCTGATTGAACGGGTCGGGGCCTGATATAGGTTAAGGTCAAAGCTGTGGACCATTGGATGGGGATGGATGGACGGCTGAAATTTGTTGACATTGAAATGATGTAGTATTCTCACCATACTACATCGTTTTAAACGTCTCAGAGACTGAGGGTTTGGACCGATTATGTGGCGAGTTTGGGTTGTTTTTAACCGGGTATTGGGCGTTTTGTTTGGGCTTAGGTTAATTGTATTTGAATTGGCCCAAATCCAATTTCCTCTTCTTATTTTCTTTTTCTGTTTAATTTTCTTACTAATTAAAATAAAAATACAAACCTAAATTTAACCTTGACCAAATTATCCTAAAAATGTTAATTACCTCTAAGTAGTAATTATCACAAAATAACTAAACACCAAATTAAAAGAAAACGCAAAATTCGACATTAATTACTAAAAATGTAAAAAATACAATATTTTTTTGTGATTTGTTGCATTTTATAAAACACTTAGTTATTAATTCCAAAACATCTAATTAAATCCTAAATGCAATTGTAACATATTTTGGTATTTTTTATTAGTTTAACAAATAAATATGCACAGACAAATGCAAATAATAACAGAAAATACCACAAAATTTGACAAGATTTCAAACAACAAAACAAACAATTTTGTTTTTATTTTGTGGGAGTAATTCATGTGAGGCAAAAATCACGTGCCCACAGCTGCCCCTCTTTGCCCGTAAACACGAAGAATTTTTGTGCAAAGACAAAGTGAGCGGATACGAGCGATTTTTGCCCTTTTGAATACTCCGTGTGAAGCATCTTTTGAAAGATTTGACTGAACCTCTACTTCAAAGGTTTCCTACATATCCTTGGCTAAAAAGGAATCAGGTCAATGTAGTTCGGAAAGTTTTGGTAGCTGGGACTACCATGAAGCTGTGATTTCATTGTTACAGTTGCTGCTGCTGCTACTGCTACTACTGCTTACTAACCTCCTTATTACACCGTGCTAAAAATAAAGAAGCTAGACTAAGCTATAGTCTATGAATTACAAAGATTTATTTTCAAACTTATTCTTGTGATTGTTGTTGCCTTCGTTGACTTGTATTTTCCTCAGAAGTTCCTTTGTTGCTGTCTTGCATCGCGAGATGCTCTCCCCTCTCGTCAGGCGGATACCTGATTGTTGATACTGAACTACTTCTTCTCTTCCTATGAAACTCGAATTGTTTTCCTTTCGAAACTTGAATCGTCTTCTTCTGACTATTGCTGCCTTCCCTTGGTTTTCCAGGTGGGCGCTTCGCTTTTTGTCTTGAATTGCATTCCTTTTTGTTCTCCAGGTGGGTGCCTGACTTTTTCACTTGAATCGTTCTTCCTTATTTTCCAGGTGGACGCCTGACTTCCAAAAACTTCAACTATTGTTCCTTTTTCTCCAGGTAGACGCCTGACTTTCAAAACTTCAACTATTGTTCCTCGTTCTCCAGGTGGACGCCTGACTTTAAAAACTTCAACTACCATTCCATGTTCTCCAGGTGGATGCCCGACTTCAAAAATTTCAACTATTCTTCCTTATTCTCCAGGTGAACGCCTGACTTCAAAAACTTCAACGATTGTCCCTTGTTCTCCAGGTGGACGCCTGACTTCAAAAACTTCAACTATTGTTCCTTGTTCTCCAGGTGGACGCCTGACTTCAAAAGCTTCAACTACTGGTCCTTGTTCTCCTGGTAGACGCCTGACTTTAAAAACTTCAACTACTGTTCCTCGTTCTCCAGGTGGACGCCTGACTTCCAAAACTTCAACTACTGTTCCTTGTTCTCCAGGTAGACGCCTGACTTCAAAAACTTCAACTATTCTTCCTTGTTCTCCAGGTGGATTCCTGACTTTAAAAAACTTCAACTGCTATTCCTTGTTCTCCAGGTGGACGCCTGACTTCAAAAACTTCAACTACTATTCCTTGTTCTCCAGGTGGATGCCTGACTTCCAAAAATAATAAAACAAAAGGAATTTTCTGCCCTAGTTTGATAGCTGAGTGCATCTGTGAGTGTTATCTAAATCTTGTTACTAAATATCAGTAAGAACTTAAAATGTAAAATTTTGTATTATACTCCCTTGTTCTCTAGGTAAGTGCCTGATTGCTGAACTTGAAATGTATTCCCTTGTTCTCCAGGTGGGCGCCTAATTGCTGAACTTGAAATGTATTCCCTTGTTCTCCAGGTGGGCGCCTGATTGCTGAACTTGAAATGTATTCCCTTGTTTTCTAGGTGGGCGCCTGATTGCAACAAAAATAGACAAAACAAAGAAAATTTTCTGCCCCAGTTTGGTGGCTGGGAACATATGTTTGTGTAAAACTAAATATCTTTAACAATTTAAAAAACTAGATCCCATTATCCAGGAGGGTCCTGAAAACTTCAAACATGCAAATTCTTGACTTATATTCATTTCGGGGTACGGCTTACGCTAGATCTTGATTGTATTTAACTAAGTCCCATTTTCCAGGAGGGTCTTGAGAATGTATGCGATCAAACCTGTTTGGTACTTGCTCTTTATTCGCGGAAAATTTCTCCGCCATCAACAACATTTCCTGCCCCTGTTTCAAAACACAGAAAAAATCTGGTCAGTTTAGGGTGTGGTGATTGGTTGTGATACTCCTGCTGGGGATGGTTTTCCCTTCTCTCCTTTCCATACTTGGTTTTTTCCAATTTCCTTGATCTCAGTCGAGAATTTCCGACCCTCTAACTACTCCTTATCCACAAACTTCCCAACTGTTGCTTTCCATTTCTAGTCTTCTTATCTAATCCCATACCTTTCGCAGAATCTTAGACCATTGCATCATTTGGATTTCCAATGACGCCTTTTACGTCCCATCACATTATCTTCAGCCTGTTCTAGCTGCACCTCGCTTTGCACCATATTGGAAATTGGTAGTAAACTTTGAAATTCCTTCTTACTTGTTAGAATCAAATTGTTACTAAAAAAAAACCTTAGCCTAAAGAAAAGAAATGCGATGATTTCAAAAGACAAAAATAAAAGAGAAGATCTTCCTTTAGAAGACCGTTTGAGGAAAGAAAAGGACTTATCTGAATGGGATAACCGATCCCAATGATCATGTTGTGCACTTTGGATTAACCAACCCAATCTATTCAATTCAATCAATTTCCAATTGTCTTGCTTCGCGCCTCAAGATTTTCACAACCCAACTCTTTGCCGAATCATCATCCTTGTTCAGCTTGTGATGTCCTAATGTATCTTTACCGTCACCCTTATCTCATTTGTCCCTTTTTCAATTCCTTGTCGCCTTATGGTGCACATGAAGGTTTTCACCAATAAGACTCTCTTATTTTTGGACTTCTCTCAGCTTTCGTCACCTTACAGTGCCCTCACGGGTTTTCATCAATAAGACTCTCTAATTTTTCATTTTTCTTGCTTAGACCAGAGTGTTGCCCCTGGTATGAATCATCTTTACTTGCTTGACTTATTTTTCATTTTTCATTTTTCATTTTTCACTTATTATTATATTTTTTTTCTTTTCTATTTTCTTTATTTTCCCCTTTCTTTTCATTATTGATTCCAAAAGAGGGGTATGAAATAAAAATAGATAAGGGTCAAAGGGGATATAAAGGGTAAAGTATTTAGATAGCAGAACAAATTGCCTTTGTCATTCCAGTCTTCGAAACAATGTCAAATACAAACAATCAACAATAAACCAAAGAAATCATACATAGTATCTTTTGACTGCATCAGAGTTAATGGCCATGTCTACACATTTGCCTTCGATGTCTGTTAGATACAAAGCACCATTGAATAACACTCTTGTCACAATGAATGGCCCTTGCCAATTTGGGGCGAACTTGCTTTTCGCTTCGGCTTGATTTGGAAGGATATGTTTCAACACTTGCTGACCCACTTCAAACTTCCGGGGACGCACCTTTTTGTTGTATGCTCTTGCCATTCTCTTTCGATATAACTGACCATGACACACCGCTGCCAATCTTTTCTCATCAATCAAACTCAATTGCTCCAACCGGGTTTTGACCCACTCATCATCATCAATCTCGGCCTCATCGACAATCCGAAGGGACGAGATTTCAACTTCTATAGGTATTACTGCTTCAATGCCATATACCAACAAATAAGGAGTTGCACCTACTGAAGTACAAACAGTAATACGATAACCCAACAGTGCAAAAGGTAATTTTTCATGCCATTGCCTGGAACCTTCTACCATTTTCCTCAGTATTTTCTTTATGTTCTTATTGGCTGCCTTGACTGCTCCATTCGCCTTGGGACGATATGGGGTGGAATTGCGATGGGTAATCTTAAACTGTTGACACAATTATTTCATCAAATTACTGTTAAGATTAGCGCTATTATCTGTGATGATTACCTTTGGGATTACAAATTGACAGATGATATTTGAGTGAACAAAATCAACCACTGCTTTCTTGGTTACAGAATTGAAAGTTTTAGCCTCAACCCACTTGGTGAAATAATTAATGGCCACCAGAATGAACCTGTGCCTGTTGGATGCTGCTGGTTCAATTGGTCTAATGACATCCATTCCCCAAGCAACGAAGGGCCATGGTGCCAACATTGTGTGCAATTCTGATGGCGGAGAATGAATCAGATCTCCGTGTACCTGGCATTGATGACACTTGCACACAAAACTGATACAATCTCGCTCCATGGTGAGCCAATAGTATCCTACTCGAAGAATTTTCTTTGCCAGAACATATACACTTATATGTGGTCCGCAAGATCCTGAATGTACTTCGGACATGATAGTCATGGCTTCTCTAGCATCTATGCATCTCAACAAACCAAGGTCTGGTATTCTTTTATACAAAACCCCTCCACTGAAGAAAAATCCACTCGCCAACCGCCGAATTGTTCTCTTCTGATCCCCCGTAGCTTGCATCGGGTATATCCACTTTCTGATGTATTCCTTGATATCATGAAACCATGGTTCGCCATCAAGTTCCTCCTCTATCACATTACAGTAGGCATGTTGATCGCGGACTTGAATATGAAAAGGATCCAGGTGATGTAACATTGATGCCAAGGTAGCTAAAGCATCGGCAACCTCATTATGAACCCTTGGGATATGCCTAAACTCCACTGATCGAAACTGCTGACAAAGATCATGCAAACATTGTCGGTAAGGTATGAGTTTCAAATCTCGTGTTTCCCATTTTCCTTAAATTTGATGTACCAGGAGGTCCGAGTCCCCCAAGACCAAAACTTTCTGGACATCCATGTCTGCGGCTAGTTTTAAACCCAAAATGCATGCCTCGTACTCAACTATATTGTTGGTATAATAGAAATGAAGCTGAGTCGTAGCAGGATAGTGATGTCCTATGTTAGAAATAAGCACAAACCCTATCCCAACTCCTTTCATGTTTGTAGCTCCATCGAAGAAAAGTTTCCAACCTGGTTGTTTAGTCAGTTCCAACTCATCAATATGCATCACTTCTTCATAACGAAAATAAGTCCTCAATGGCTCATATTCTTCATCGACCGAGTTCTCAGCCAAGTGATCGACCAATGCTTGTGCTTTCATTGCAGTCCTCGTCACTTAGACGATGTCAAACTCCGTAAGTAAAATCTGCCATTTTGCAAGTCTCCCCGTGGGCATAGGCTTTTGGAAGATATACTTCAATGGATCCAACCGTGAGATGAGGTAAGTTGCATATGATGACAGATAATGTTTCAACTTTTGTGCTACCCAAGTTAGGGTGCAACATGTCCTCTCAAGGTGAGTGTACTTAATCTCATAAGCCGTGAACTTCTTGCTGAGATAATAGATGGCTTATTCCTTCGTGCTGGTGATATCATGCTGCCCCAGTACACAGCCAAATAAATTCTCCAGGAATGTTAAATAAAGAATCAACGATCTCCCTGGTTCAGGTACAACCAACACATGTGGGTTTGATAAGTACCCCTTTATCTTATCAACTGCCTCTTGACACTCTTCAGTCCATTTGACCGCAACATCCTTCTTCAGTAATTTGAAAATGGGTTCACAAGTTGCTATGCGCTGAGCAATAAACCTGTTGATGTAATTCAACCTCCCTAACAGACTCATCACTTCGATCTTATTCTTCGGGGGTGGCAATTCTTGGATGGCTTTGATCTTTGATGGGTCCAACTCAATGCCTCGCCGACTGGCTATGAATCCCAATAGCTTTCCGGATGGAACACCAAATGCGCACTTGGCAGGGTTAAGCTTAAGGTTGTACCTGCGAAGTCTCTGAAAGAATTTCCTCAAATCTCCAACGTGGCCGGCCTGCTGCTTCGACTTAATGATCACATCATCTACGTACACCTTAATTTCCTTGTGTATCATATCGTGAAACACAGTAGTCATTGCTCTCATGTATGTTGCCCCGGCGTTCTTCAAACCAAATGGCATTACCCAGTAATAATAAGTTCCCTACGGTGTGATGAATGCCGTATTCTCCGCATCTTTTTCATCCATCAAAATCTGGTGATATCCAGCATAACAATCCACAAAATATCCGATTTCACACTTGGCACAATTATCGGTCAAAATGTGGATATTGGGTAATGGGAAGTTATCCTTTGGGCTTGCTTTGTTAAGATTGAGGTAATCAACACATACCCTGATTTTGCCGTCCTTCTTTGGTACTTGCACAACATTAGCCAACCATTCAGGATATCTAGTGACTCGAATCACCTTAGCATCCAACTGTTTGGTGATTTCTTCCTTAATCTTCAAACTCATATCAGTTTTGAGTTTTCTCAATTTTTGCTTGACCGGAGGGAATGTTAGATCAGTGGGCAATTTGTGAATCACTAAATCAGTGCTTAAACCCGGCATGTCGTCATATGACCATGCAAAAACATCTTTGTATTCCATGAGTGTTTCAATTAATTCTTCCCGAGTCTTTGGTTCAAGATAGACGCTTATTTTAGTTTCTCTGATATTATCCGCGTCCCCTAAATTGATGGCCTCTGTATCATTCAAATTGGGTTTAGGTTTTTCCTCAAAAGGACTTAATTCTTTACTAATCTCTTCGAAAGCCTCATCTTCGTCGAATTTTGACTCGTAATCACAATCTACCTCTTGAGTTATTATTTCATAATCAGATTGATTTTTTAGACTGGGCTGAGGATTCCTCGTGCATGCCATGTCATTAGGACCAGCACAAAAAGAACTGTACAAAAAAGAAAAGAAAATAAGAAAACAAAAAATAAAATTTATTAGGAATGAAGAAGAATGGAAATTGAATTTCATTGGAAGATGAAAGATAACAAGGTTTGCACACTCAAAAACAGACTAAAAATAAAATCTGGATTACAACCCTGAAATAATCCATACAAACTTAAAGGAAAATCAAAGCAAAATAGCAAGACTCCTTCCGAGTAGGGAGAGGAGTAGCCTTCCAATTATTAAGCCTTGCTTTTGGTCCAACAAACTGTACATCTGCGCCGCTAGAACCTTCGCCGAATTCTACCATGTTTACACTGCTGAACAATTGCTCAAAGCTTTCTATCAACTCCTTATCAGGATCAACCTCAGCACTGGGAATCGTTGTTACTGGTTGTCTTCTGGCACCAGACTTGACAAATGATCTGGAGAGACGTGGGACCGGCTTTGGAAGGACCCATGCTCTCTGCTTCGACTTCCTGGCTCTTCTTATGTCTGTGGCTGTGGGTTGGAATCCCAAACCAAAGGTTCCCACATTTTCAAGGAGGGACATTGGTTGTATGATGCCTTACAAAGATGATCCTAGACCTTTTCCTGGTACAAAACCATTCTGTAGCATTTCATATGCTACCATGACCGATGCAGCAGTTATCTTCGGATTTGGGATACACTTTCCCTCTGGAATTTTCTCGACCGTCATCGCGTCAGAAACCTGGTAGTCCCATGGCCCCTTGTCATCTTCCATTTCAATAAATGGTATAATGGTGTCGCTGTGTGCACACAAATTATCTTCTCCATGCACCACTATCTCCTATCTGTCCCATTCAAATTTGACTATCTGATGTAGAGTTGATGGTACTACTTTAGCGGCGTAGATCCACGGTCGACCTAATAGAAGATTGTATGACACAGCTATATCCAGCACTTGGAATTCCATTGTGAACTCCACTGGTCTTATCGTCAGCTCAAATATTATATCCCCGACTGAGTCTTTGCCTCCTCCATCAAATCCCCGTACATAGATATTGTTCTTATGGATCCTCTCATTTTCTACTTTCAGCTTGCTTAGAGTGGAGAGAGGATAGATGTTCGCATTTGAACCATTATCAACCAATAACTGTTTGATCACAGAGTTCTCACATTTCACCGCAAGATAAAGGGCCCTATTGTGTTCCGTACCCTCTACAGGTAATTTATCATCGGAGAAAGTTACCCTATCCACTTCGAAGATTTTTTGGCTATTTTCTCCAAATAATTCACAGTGATCTTATCGGGAACATGCACCTCATTTAAGATTTTCATTAATGCTCGGCAGTGCTCGTCCGAGTGGATCAATAATGAAAGCAATGAAATCTGAGCTGGTGTCTTCTTCAACTACTCTATAATGGAATAGTCCTGCATTTTCATCTTCTTCAGGAACTGTTCTGCTTCCTCTTTAGTCATATGTTTCTTTACTGATGCTGGATTAGACTTTCTCAATTCCACGAGAGCAAAACACCTTCCCGAACGAGTTAGCCCTTGGGCTTCACAAACTTCCTCCCTGACTTCTTTTCCCTTATAGGTCACTGTTACCCGATCATAATTCTATGGAATTGCTTTACTGCCAACTATCAGTAACTGAATTACCGGCTTGATGATGACTGGATCTATACGGGCACCTTCCACGATTAGAATGGGTCTGTTTGTTGCTCTTGGACAACCACCTTTGCTTTTCCTTATTTCACTGCAACTTTGCTTGAAGACTCCTTCTGAACCACCACAACTGGTTTACTATCCGTTTCTTTTACCCTGATCAACAGATTATCACTAGTTGACTTTTCAGCTGGTCTACCTTCACTGGACCTGACCATCATCACAGTCTGCGAGGGTTTTTTAGGCTCTCCTCCTTTTTGCACTAGCCCAATCATATTGATCTCGTGATGGGCCGGGAGCGAATTCTGATTGACGTTAGGTGTTTTCGAGGCTTGAACCTTGATCCAACGGGTGTCGATGAGCTCTTGAATAGCTTTTTTCACTTTCCAGCATTTCTCTGTGTCATGCCCCGGGGCCCCTGAACAATACTCACAACTCACCGAGTGGTCAAGATTTCTCGGAGGGGGGTTTGGCAACTTAGCCTTAATTGGGTTCAACATGCCCAGCTGCCTCAGCCTGTGGAATAGACTGGTATATGATTCTCCCAGTGGGGTGAAAGTCTTTTGCTTCTGCGCCCTCTCGTTCCTGAAGGCTTGGTTTGGACGGAAACCTGTTCCAGGGGGGTTTCTGTAGGCTCTTGGGGGTGGATAGGTATTTTGTGGAGTTGAGTAGGTATTTTATAGAGTTGGCACACACCATTGTGCGTAGGCAGGAGGTAGAGTGTATGTTTTAGCATGATAGACAGAGAAGTGGGGATCTGGCGGTGGGTAGTAGTGTTGTGGTGGGCTATATGGGGTGTGGGGGTAAGTTTGAGGGTGGGGTTGAGGCTGGTTATAGTAAAGTGATGGGCCCTTGGGCCAAGTTTTTGACTCAATTGTTGCAACGTCCTCTTTCTTCTTCCTTGCCAATACACCCCATTTCCATTTTGGATGGCTTGGGTGGTCGCCTTGATTGCTGAATAACTCATGATTTTGTTAGACTTAAGTCCTTCCTCTACCATGCTTCCCATCTTTACCACTTAGTTGAAGGATTTCCCTACCGCCGACACCAAGTGACCGAAATAAGTGGGCTCTAAGGCCTTCAAGAAGTAATCAACCATTTCACTCTCTTTCATCGGAGGGTCAACCCTCGCAGCTTGCTCTCTCCAGCGAAAGCCATATTCTCTGAAATTCTCCCCGGGCTTTTTCTCGATTTTTGTCACTGATAGATGATCTGGGACGATTTCAAGATTATACTGAAAATGCCAGGAAAATGCTTGGGCTAGATCATCCCAAGTGTACCACCGACCATGATCTTGTCGAGTGTACCATTCCAAAACTAAGCCGCTTAAACTTTGACTGAAGTACGCCATCAGTAATTCATCTCTTCCGCCCACTCCTCTCATCTTACTACAAAATCCTCTAAAGTGCGCCACTGGGTCCCCGTGTCCATTGTACAAATCAAACTTGGGCATTTTGAATCCTGCCAGTAATTGTACGTTCGGAAATAAACACAGGTCTTTGTAGGCTATACTCACCTGACCTCCTAATCCCCTTATATCTTTAAAGGATTACTCCAAGATCTTGACTTTCCTAGCCATCTCTTCCTGCTCACAATTCTTAGGAGGCTTTTCAATTTCTGCCGAGAGACCAAAATGATGAGGGTAAGAACATGGTTCAGGTGCTTTGAAAGTAGGTTCAGGGGGGTAATATTGGTTGTCCTGGATTTGGAATACAGGCTCGCTAGAGGAGCTGTGGAGTGCGGCTGGTGGAGATGCCACGAAAATAGGTGTGATTGGTGGGGGAGCTTGTGGTGCCTGAGAAGTGGTTCCCTAGTAGTGTTGATAGACAGGAAAATTTGGGGATGAATTAGAAACAAGCTATTCCGGAGATTGAGCCGGTGTCGGGGAGATGGTAGGGTTAGCAGGATAAGGTGGTGGCGGCTGCCCCTTGGTCCAGGCTTGATACATCTCGGCCATCTGCTATTTAAGTGTGTACATGTCTTCTTTCATTGTATGCACATCTAACTCTTCCACCTCAGCACTTATCTCTCTATCTGGGCTGGACATGATTTCTTCTATTTCTCCCTTGGATCTGGTTTGGTAATGGTAGTTTGCCAGTATGTTTAGGTGAACTAACTGCTTGAATTCTGAGAGGACAGCAAACTTTTTAGTCTTTAGAGTTTAACAAATACACAAATCGCACATCGTGATGCAATGCACCTAAGCAGTTAACCATTTCTATTATGCATTTGCTTCGGTTGCTTGCGTCATTCCGGCCTTTCCTAATTATGCCCTCTTTTATTTACTTATTTATTTATTTTTGTTTTCCTTTTTTTCTTTTTTTAGTGGTGGTCGAATCTTATGGAGATTGCCTTCGTATCATGTCTTTGCATGAATCAGACTGAGCATAGTTCTGGCATATGACCCCTATTTTTGGTTCATTTTTTGAATGTCTTATACAAAATCTTTTTCGTTGATTTTCCTTACATAATAATAATAAACTTTACTCAAAGAGCAATAAAGATAAACAAAACCACACCTAACTCAAACAGACTTCTCAAGACTCAAGATACCAAAAGACTCTTACGGACTCAAAAACAACAAAAGGATAATGAAAACAAAATACTGATAACTAAAAGAAGACTTTGATTCTTGCAATAGAATCCATCAGCATCACTGTAATCAAGGCACTTGTTCCTGCGACTGACCCCCAACAATGCGGTATATTCTCTCCAAGTCTGTAGATATTTGACGAGCAACTTTTAAAGATACTTTTGTAAACTGCTCGGGCGTCATTCCCTTATAACTCATGCAAGATCTCGAGGTATAGGTGGCTACTTCAAGGATATTTCCCTTAATGTATTCCTGAACCCCACGCAACTCTTGATTTTGTTGACCACGGGTCTCAACCAGATCCAATGCATCACGCTCGCGGTCCAAGACCATATCTTTCAGGCGCCGATTTTTTAGTAACTCTCCCTCCAACCGGTCAATCATACTTTGATAGCGATGTCTTTCTATTTCAAACTCCGCTCTCTTTGCTTGACTCAACTTACCCTATCTGATCCCTCAAATCTTGGATTAATGGAGCAAAACCTCTACGCTAGTGATCACGGACTACCTTGAACTGGGCTTCTCTCTCTTCTTGTTGTCGAGTAGTTGAGACTATGTTCTTCTTTTGAATTTGGGCTTTGAGTGCTTGTTTCTCTCGTGCCCACTGAGCCTTTTTCCCGCTCAAAATCAGCCTGATGTATGTCCACGGTTGTCTCCAAAATTCGCTTATCTTCTTGTAAAGTGTCAATACGATATTGGAACTCTTGTGCCACTTCCTTTCTGGTATTTCTAACTCTGGCCTCTATCTCCTCCTCCCAATTAACTACATGATGTATGGATCTTTTTGGCCTTTGATCGAGGATAGCCTGGTTGTGAAACCATTCAAGGTATGCGAGACTTACCTCCCCACGTTCACGGTCAGCTACCATCTCGTCTATATTAGAAAATCGACCACCAAACCAAACCTTTTGTGCATAAGACTCCCTTGGAGGTTCCTCTCCCTTGAATTCCCACACGAACGGACGCATGTCCTCAATCGGGGGCCTCTTTTGCTCTCTTCCTAGATTACGCATGACACGTAGGGGCGCGTAGGGTTGGAAACCCTTGAAACCATGAGTATGAAGAATGGGCGATACATCGACATATGCATGACCCTAGCAGAAGGGAACTAATAATAGTTCCGAGTCCATCCGCATTCAATGAACCAAGTAATTTCCGCCAGGCCCTCACCCCATCTGGAAGATTGTAACTTGCGGCCCTGCCTAGGTGACAACTAATGTAATTCATCTAGTTTTTGTTGAAATTTATTACCATTGGATGATGATAAAGGTGTTCTATGAACCACATCTGCAGCAGAATGTTGCATCCCTCAAAGTAATCCCCACCCTCTTGGCATCGGGTTAAAGCTCGAAAAATGTCTCCCAAAATCATAGGAAGAATGGTATGATCCTCGCTACTTTGCAACTATGAGACTACCACAACCAATCGAATTTTGATGCGCCCACCACGCTCTGGAAAGACCATGATCCCTAGAAATGATATCATGAACGCAAAGATTCTCGACACCCTCCAAGCGTCGTAACTTAACTGGTTGACGAATTCTATGCCCAAGAAATTTTCAAACCCTTTCTCGTCCCCAAACCTGTCATAGAGATATTCCAACGAAAACCAACCTTCATTTTAGCAACCCATAGGAATTCGACGGAGGCATAATTTCTTTAAAAAGTTGTTCACACCAACTTTTCTTGGAGCAGCAGGCTTTTTCCAACAAAGGTCTCTCCCCTTCCGATTTTGTCAATACGGCCTTTCAGCACTTGAAGAAGATTTAAAGGCCGTGTTTGTTAATCGGCAAGAAAAATTTTGGGAAATGACCAAGGCATCTGTTCTCGCAAAAACGGCCTTCCGACGTCCTTTCGAGGACATTTGGCTATTTTGGACAATAATGGTATTACCTTTACTTATGGCAAAGCAACGACATTTATTTACCCCTAAATTTTCAAAATAGTTGAACCCGATATGGGTCGCCTACGTATCCCATATCCGGTGAGAATCAAACTTATGTAGTTCTGCCAGACCTGACGGAAAGAAACCAACTATTTTTTTCAAACAGAAAATTTTGGCAGAGCTTCACTATCATCATTTTTTTAGACACTGATTATTCACAAAAAAAGTGATTATTTCCCTCACAATTTTTTTTTTAAAATTCTCCTCTCATTATTCAAAAACCGGTCAACATGCAAATTCAAAGCAAATACATGCACAAGTAGCAAGTAAGATGCATCAGGATGGTCTTTTTCATTTTGGGTACACCTGTCCTAGACAGAAGAGCCTCCAAAGTCAAATGCACACGATGCAAACAAACGTTCCTACTAGGGATATGGCATGAGGCTTTGTTATTCTAGGTTAAAATCTTATTGGAGAAAGTATCTAGACTGGCTTACTCGAGCGGACAACTCGAGCCGAGGAGGGTCAGTGTACCGGTAGCATTGCTTTCCGGCTTAATTGGTGGTGCTCCCTGCCTAAAACAGGTGTGACTAAAATCCTTCACCGGGTGACAAGCACCTCGGCTATCTCAAAGAAAGCGGGCTATGTCAAGCAAATGCCCAATTTTAATTTCAAGAAGACTTAGAGGGGTGCGTGAGAAGACAGTTTATATGCACAGTTCAAAAATTATCAAAGCGATAAAAAGCAACATTTAGCACATTAGGCTCAAACACGTAATAAAAATTAGATAATAAATAAAGCTAAATAATAATTATTCCAAGCTCGAATTTTTATCCCTGAACCATTGGTTCTGGGATATTGTCCTCGGCAGAGTCGCCAGAGCTGTCACACCTCCTTTTCCACCACACCCATCGGAAGGGTGTATATAAGGGAGTTTTTCCAATTAAAGGACAATCGAAACGGGATTTATTTATTAAGAAATTCAGAGTCGCCACTTGGGATAATTATGGTATCCCAAGTCACCAGTTCAAATCCCCAGTCGAGGAAAGATTGACTCTGTTTCACAATCCGTGAATCAAAAATCCGGGTAAGGAAATCTGTTAACCCGGGAGAAGGTGTTAGGCATTCCCGAGTTTCGTGGTTCTAGCACGGTCGCTCAACTGGTATTATTGGCCTATTATCTAATTTTATTACATTTTTGAATCTTTGTGCCAATTTTAATTTTTAACCTCTTTTATTCAATTTTAAAGGATATCCACCTAAATCCCGGAGGGCCATACTCTACTATGTCTCATATAGCTTACCTCCCAATTATGATTTAACTTAAATAAAGAAGAAACCCAAAAAGCTCAACCGACATTTTTATGTTGAAACTAAAAACTTAAAATGACATAGATGAACAATAGTCCGTTTACCTTTAAGGCTAAATCCTATAATGTATTGGGGTTACAGAACCCACGCCCTTAAACAATTTGGGCCAACCTTAACAGCATGCCCAATCTGAACACACTGGAGCAAAACCAAAATGGGCTTAGGATCAAGGCTTAATGCCTTATCCTAATTCCGGTCCGGCTAATTTATGTTTAAACCCAATAAGCCTGGATCAGACAACCCAAGGCACAGGCTAGAGGCTCTCGGGTTCCATATCGAACCCGTGTAACAGCATAAATTCTCAGGTCTGAGAAATGATAGCGAAAGACTCTAAGCATCATTATCTTTGTAAATGACCAAACCAACGAATTAACTTATCAAATCTGTTGGATATCAAAAGCTGACTAAAACTAATTGAACATTTCTATAAGCCATTTTATTCAGAAAATGTGTTCAGATGCTAGATGAAGAGACCATGAAATCTATAACTATTGAAAAACCATGAAGCCCAAATAATTATGCCTATTCCTTGACTTTCACATCTGAAAATACTATGTAAACCATTCAACTATCTACCATTTTTATTAATTTCATTTACACGTCAAAACTACTTCATGAAGAAGGGGAGCACCAACCCAGCTGGAAGATCATTTACACAGTCTCTTGTAGTTAATTTACACAATGACAAGCTAATCTAAATGTTGAATATCATTACATGTTTTATCATGGTGCGTAGCAAATTCAAGCTTATTTCAAACCTCTCATAGTCAACTCAAAACCTTCAACTGAACATGTATTATAAAAAAAACAAGATACATAGAAATAAATATATAACTACTAGAATCTAAAAATCTAATACTCCAACACTAGAAGTTGCATTTTTTATATCTTCATTCTCTAATTGGAACATTATACTGGAAATTTCAGGAATATGTACCTGAGATAATAAAGGAAAAGCAGCAAATTGAGGTCAGTAGGTGCAACAATAGTAGATCAACAGACTAATTTCAATAGAACGGTGACCCAGCAAACCAAATAATTCCAAAAACCAGCTATTACTCCAACATCAAACCATTTCAGCTCCAAATGAATCAAAGATTGTTTCAGAAATGAAAGGAAAGAAAGCTCCAGAAATCAAAGAAAGAGTTAAAAGTTCAATGGAATAGTGAATAATCTCAACTCTCTCTATATCAATGTGTGTCTCTCTTTTGTCCCTTTTTCTCTTAATTCTCTCAATTTTCCAGAATTCTTTCTATTAATCCCCTATTCATTAAACATTCTTTCAGCTTTTTGGTTATTCACCCATGTTACCTACTTTCCAGCTCCTAAAAGGTATTTAAACAGGGTAATTTTCACTACCAATACCCTTTTCCTATTTTTTAATTGATCCCACTGACTTAGTGCCTTTTTACTATGTGTACTGCCCATTACCCCTTCCTAACAGGCCCCTTTACTTTAATTATTTAGGCTCAATTTCCAGATTACCCTTTAACCTCCCTGAAACTTACATTGCGTGGGCTACATGGGTCAAGACTGACCCAAAGCCCAAATAATGGCTCGGCTGATCATGGGTCACAAATGCGTAAGCCTAGAATTCAGGTATCAATAGAAAACAAATGGCGACCAAAAGGGCCCAAGGATTTGAGTCCAAAGAACTCAGGTGGTCCCATGAAACAAACAAAGAAATTCAATTCACCTATTAGTTATCATGAACTAACAACTAAATCCAAACAAACACCTCAACAGACTACTTAGCAATTCAGAATACTAACTTATGAAAACAAAAATGAAACAATTTCAAGCTTTCAACAAAATTAGCACAAATTAATTTAAAAACTAATGTTATGCGAGATTAAACTACTGAGCAACAAAACAAAACCCAAACTAAATCAACAAACACTCTTTTAATTCGAAAAAATAAATAAATTAAAATCAAAGAACAAAACCGACCAAATAAACCTTCTAATAAAAAAAATAGTAGAAGAAGATAATAATAGAATAAAAAATAGAAAAAATTAAAATCAGGAAATCTACCTTTAAAAGTTTGAACCTATCTCGAATTAGGCCTTTAAATTTTTCTTCGAATTTGTGGCCGGAATAGACCTTAATCGAGTGTTCTCTCATGAGAATACACGAATAAGGTCGATTTCAACCTCAAACCTCCATAGACTCACTGTTTTAGATTTTAGGGTTCATTTCTGCTCTAATATTCGAGAAGTTTTAGGATGATTCTAAGGATAGTGGTTAGGGATTAGGGTAGAGGAGGGTGAGGGGATCATGGGGTGTTGATTTGGGATCGGTCTGAGGCGGCGCCGTCACCAGAGAATCTTGTGGCGGCGCTAGGGTTTATGGTTTCAAATTGATATTCGACGGGTTTGGCTATGATTCGAAATGAGTGGTTTGGATATTTGGGAAGAGGAGGTTGAGGGGAGTTTGGGGTGTAATTTTGGTGGTGGTTGGTGACTAACCGCCGCTGTGGGAGATTTCAGGGTTGGTAGTCAACGGCTGTGTTAGGCGGTGGAAGGTTTGGTCTCTGAAAGGTTAGAGACGAAAAAGAAGGGGGTTCTGAGGGGGTTGGGATGTGTTATTTACTTATATACCGGATGGGAGATTGGATTCATACTGTTAGATCAACTAAGATCAACAGCCTGGATCAATCACTTAAAAGAAACGGTGTCATTTAGACACCTTTAAGACTGGGTCGGTCTCTGATTGAACGGGTCGAGGTTGGATATGGGTTATGGGCAAAGCTGTGGACCGTTGGATGGGGATGGATGGACGACTGAGATTTGTTGACATTGAAACGACGTAGTATTCTCAACATACTACGTCGTTTTAAACGTCTCAGGGACTGAGGGTTTGGACCGGGTATAGGGCGAGTTTGTGCTGGTTTTAACCGGGTATTGGGTGTTTGGTTTGGGCTTGGGTGAATTGTATTTGAATTGGCCCAAATCCAATTTCCTCTTCTTATTTTCTTTTTCTTTTTCTTTTTCTTTTCAATTTTCTTCCTAATTAAAATAAAATTACAAACCTAAATTTAACCTTGACCAAATTATCCTAAAAATGTTAATTACCTCTAAGTAGTAATTATCACAAAATAACTAAACACCAAATTTAAAGAAAACACAAAATTCGACATTAATTACTAAAAGTGCAAAAAATTACATGATTTTTATTTTGTGATTTTTTCCATTTTTATAAAATACTTAGTTATTAATTCCAAAAATGTCTAATTAAATCCTAAATGCAATTGTAACATATTTTGGTATTTTTTATTAATTTAACAAATAAACATGTACAGATAAATGTAAATAATCACATGAAATACCACAAAATTTCACAAGATTTCAAACAATAAAACAAACAATTTTATTTTAATTTTGTGGGAGTAATTCATATGAGGCAAAAATCACGTGCCCACAATGGTTATAGCTGAACATGATTTTATCACAGTATAGAGATTGGGTTGCTATTCATCAACTGAACTACATCAAATTAGATTAAAGGGGCTCGGGTGCTAAAGTTTATGAAATTGAATTCTTAATTGTCTATTGCTTTGTTACTTGGCTATATTCAATTGGAGCATGCTTAGGCCGACCACACCTGGGTAGGCAAATTTTTCGGCGGGTAAATGATCATCGTGACTATGGGTACAGTTCTTATGGCATCGTCATGATATATAAATCAGAATTCACATAGCTTCGAATAATAATAAAATAAACATGTTGCAGGTCGCTGGTGCATTTCATGTGACGCGTTTTGCAATTACAAAAACGATAAGTGTACGATAATCGTGATTTGTTCTATAAACATTAAAAATGGTTAGAAAGTTAAAAATGCACATAGGTTTAAAATGTGTAATTAATCAGATAATTAGGCCAATTATTAATAGTTAAGAGACCGTGCTAAACCACGGAACCCGAGAATGCCTAATACCTTCTCCCAGGTTAACATAATTCCTTACCCGGATTTTTGTGTTCGCAAATCATAAATAAGAGTTAAACTTTCTCGATTCGGTATTTTAAATCGATGACTTGAAACACCATAAATTATCCCAAGTGGAAACTCTGATTAAATAAATAATCCTATTTCGATTATTGTCACTTAAATTGAAAAAACTCTCCTATCGTAAATTTGCTAAAATGTAAGTTTGTGGGAGAGACGAGGAGTTTGAAAAAGGTAAAGAAGAAAAGGAAAGGCAAAGAAAAAGAAAAAGAAAGAAAGAAAGAACAAAAAGAAAAATGCAAAAAGAAAGTGAATAAGTTGAAAAGTTGAAAGGATTCAAAGAAAAGTAACGATGCAAAGCATGGAGAAAACAAAAAAGGAGAAAATGAATGTCATGACTTAGAAAGAGTGATGTTACGTCTCTCTTTTTCTCCTAAGAAAAAAAGAAAATTCCTCAAAGAGTCGGCAAAACATGAGCCGATAAAAAAGAAAATAGAGTGCTTAAGGAAAGCTGAACCCGTTCTATTCCAACATACCCAACCTTAGTCCAAAAGCCTTCATTACACTTCCAAAAAATCCCTTGATTTCAAGTCGAGCGAACTTACATTAGTGGTGATATACATGAGGGGCAAGCATATGGTACTTAGAGTCATACTTGTGACATTCTTTTGAGAGAGATGAGCCAACATTTCACGAATTTTGGAATTGAATGCCACATTCTTAAGAGCGAGCTTCCTTGATGAATAAAGTTAAAACTCTTGATGCTGAAGTGTCACATTAGAACTATTTGTGCTTAAAAATTCAAATCATTGCCTTGTTGATAATTCATAAGTGTTGTGGGTGATTGTCATCCTCAATTGATGTGTGATTGATGCATCTTAGATTAGCTGGAATAACTTTTAACTTGTAGAGGTAGGAATTGCCTTATTTTCTTGAGGACACACAAAACCTTAAGATTGAGGGAGCTGATAAGTGCGGATTTTGACTTCTTATTTGCGCCTTTTAGCTTTTATTTTAGTCCAAAAGTGTTTTATTATGTTCCCAAAAAATGAGGGAATATACTTAATTGCAGGAGTATTGAAAAATGAGCCACTAAGATGAAATCCAACTCAAAAGGAGTGATATAAACTCAAGGGCACAATCAGGAATAGAAGCTCAATGTGCGGACTGCAGATTTTCATCTACGACCACAGATTATGAAGGAAAGATTATCAAAGACAAGTGCAAAGTGCGGTCCACACATGAAATGTGCGGCCTCAGAAACTATACAAGAGCAGAAGCTCAGATAGTTCTCATTTCAAGCTCAAAGGAAGTGCGGATCGCACAATTATTATGCGGCCATAGAAGTCAACTACGAGGTTGCAATCAGAAATATATGGTCCACAAAAGAGCCCTGTGTGGACCGCAAAATATGATAGATGCGGTCGCATTTCAGAATTCTGCGGCCGCAGATTCAAAGCCTGTCAAGACTAAAACAAAGTGCGGACCGCACAAGGAATTGTGCGACCGCAAAACCTCCGAAAGGGCATTTTTCTCAAAAAAATCTAGCTTTGTATAAATAGAATAATTTTACTTTTTTAGGTCAAGTTTTGAATATTCAAAGTATTGTAGTTGCTGTAGTCAAGTTTTGCTTCTTTAGGCAACTGTAGCTTATTTTGGTGATTTCATTAAGTTTTTATATTTTAATCTTTCAATATGAGTTTTATTATCTTTTCTTCTTTGTTTTCTTCTATACCCATTATAAGTAGCCAGATTTTTACTAAGGTTGTGATCCAATCCTAGTGTGTAAACCTTCTGGGTGATTAATTTTATGTTTGTTTATGATGGGTGTTTGTTATTTATCTAGGTTCATACTTCAATTGTGAAATTAATGGTTGCAAATACTGATTTGTGCCTATTTGACTTAGTCTCTTCTTGAGAAAGAGAGACCTAGTATCATTTAACTTAGCTAAAAAGGAATTGGGTCAATTGAGAGATTGATTAACCCAATTAAAGGGTTCAACCTAAAGATAGTAATAACCCGACTTGAGCTCTTATCAACTATTTTGGTGGATACCCATTTGGACTTGAGAAAGATAAGTTGGGCAAAACCACTCTCTGACCAAGAGGTATTGAGTGAGCAACATAGTGTTGTGAGCTATAATACAAACCAGTCAATAAAACAACATAAAAGTCTTTATCGCATTAGGCAAACACCTAGGTCATGGTCACAACCCTACGCCTTTTTATATCTTTGAAAAACATTCAAAAACAATGATCTCTAGTTTTATACCATAGGTTTGCAATCCTTAGTTAATTTTAGAAGTAAAAATAATACCCTGTTAGTGGAAGTGCAATCTAGATACTTCACGTACTCACTCCAAATATATACTACTAACTCCCATCTCAGCTCCATGTGGATTTGATTCCGACTTTTTGTTGGGTTTTATTATTGCAAACGACCGTGTCATACCTTATTAGAGGCATGCATTTGGACGTGATCAATCGTCCGATTAATAACCTATGATATCATAATGTCAGTCTCAAGTTAAACTTGTAGAACACACCTCGTTTTGATTTGATCCTAGGGCAAAATAGAAAAGATGCACAATTGAGTCTGACCCCGATTATCTGGTTCATGTTAATGACCCAAGGTTATCTAGGGCGTATGCCTCTACATTTTCTTCTCGTGGGATCTGAGTCGCTTGCCATTCTTTAGATTGGGATAACAGCTCCAAGAACCTGCTTAAAAACTTTCGCATCCGTTCTTCTTTGGCTTTATAAATGTAAAGGACTTGGTTGACTACCAATTGCATATTGCTAATTCCTTATTATCGAAGGCGAGTCCACATGAAAATTCAAGACCTTCAATCAAGGCCTCATACTCGGCCTCACTATTAAATAAAGGAATGGATTTTGTTGTTTTCCTGATAGTTTCTCCAGATGGTGTAGTCAGGACTATACCAAGGCCAATTTTTTTATTGGAAGAACCATTCGTATGTAGGGACCATACCTCAGGGACGGTCCCAGAGGCAAGCATGGCCTCTTTTATCATGTCAAGCCTCATGCTCGAATTGAAGTTGGGTACAAATTTTGCCACATGTGACTTAATAGCTATTCAAGGCTGATATGTTATGTCATACTCACTTATTTTGACCGACCACTTGGCCAATTGACCCGATAGATATGGCTTATGCTCTTCATAGCACGAAAGTTAAGACTATACAAATCGGATGACATTGAAAATAAGACCTAAACTTGTGAGCAATTGTCATAGTTCTAACGCCAATTGCTCCAAATGTAGATACCTAGACGGTGTCCAACAAAGTTTACTAACACAATAAATAAGAGATTACATACCTTCCTTTTTCCGGACCAAGACTGCACCTATGCTGCTTCGGATACATCAAGATACACGAGCAGCAGTTTTTCGACCTGTGGCTTCGCCATTAATGGTGCACTCAAGTATCTTTTGAGATCCCTCAAGGCCTGCTGGCAATCTAGCGTCCATTCAAAATACTTTTTTTATTCAACTTAAACTACTTGTAGCACATCTTTTATGACCTCGAGATAAATCTTTCTGATGCAGTCAGCCTCCCATTGAGCCTTTATATAGCCTTCATGTTTTTTAGTACACCCGGTATCTCCTCAATAGCCTTAATTTTGTCTGGATTTACTTCAATCCCTTGGTTGGACACCTAAGAAATTTTTCGGAGCTAATCCCAAAGGCATATTTTTATGGGTTCTACTTCATGTCATACTTTCGGAGGATATCAATGGTTTCCTGCAAATATTCCAGGTAGTCCTCTATTTTTAGAGACTTGAAAACCATATCATTAATATAAACTTCCATTGTTCTACCTATTTTTTTTTCAAACATTCTATTCACTAACCTCTAGTAATTGACCCCGGAATTTATTAGGCCGAAAGACATGACATTATAATAATAAGTGTCATACTCCGTGATAAACGAAGTTTTTCCTGATCTTATGGGTGTAACCTAGTTGTTCCCGGAGTAGTGTAGCTCGTGCTTGGTTGTGACGACCCAAAGGATCATTACCTGTTTCCTCATTCGTTCCGTACTTCTGAGGCCTTGATAACCTTAATTTTATTTGCCTTGATTTGCGTGCACAGTCCGGGCGTATAGCCAGAAGGCTTAAATATGAATTCTGTGTGAAAAATGATGAATTTTGATATTAATATGGTTAAAGTTGACTTCGATCAATATTTTTGGTAAACGGACCCGGACCCATTATTTGACGGTCCTGAAGGGTCCGTAGAAAAATATGGGACTTGGACGTATGCCCGGAATCGAATTTCGAGGTCCCAGGCCCGAGGAATGAATTTTTTTATGAAATTGTTTTCTGAAAATATTTAAGGAAAATGAAAATGAAATTTGATCAAAAGGTCATGGTATCGGGCTCGTATTTTGGTTCTGACGCTCGGTACAAGTCTTAAATATGTGTTAAGCGCTATCTGTAAAGTTTGATTGAAAACGGATGTCGTATGACGTGTTTCGGACTATAAGTTCTAAATTTGAAAGTTTATGAATTTTAGAAGAAAATCATGTGTTTTGAGGCTTGATTCTATGTATATGATATTATTTTGGCGATTTGATCGCGTGAGTAAGTTCGTAGGATGTTTTTGAGGTTGTGTGCATGTTTGGTTTGGAGCTCCGAGGGCTCGGGTGAGTTTTGGATAGGTGTCGAGTAACTTTTCTTAAACTTTGGGCTGAAGATTTTGCAACAGGTGCTTCAAACCTGCAGGCTTCGCATTTGCGAAGCCTGGATCGCAAATGCGAGTATTGCAAATGCGAGTATCGCAAATGCGAAGTCTGCTTCGCAAATGTGAAGTTAGCTAGGTCCGCCTGGGATCGCAAAAGCGAAGGATTTTCCGCAAATGCGGACGTCGCATATGCGAACAAAATTTCGCAAATGCGAAGACTGGGCATCTGGGCAGGGTTCGCAAATGCGAACTCTTTTCTCGCATTTCCCAAGTCTAGTGGGTTCGCAATTGCAAACCCAGCTTCGCAATTCATATATCTGCAACCTGCAATTTTCATTCTTAGATGATTTTTAAGCCTCATTTTTCATATCTCCCAAACCCAAACACCCATTGGCGATTTTTCAAAAACCATTCCTCCTCCAATCCATTTGTAAGTTGATTTTCACTTAATTTCTTCAATCTTTAACATCATTTATCATGTTTTCATCTTAAAATCAAGGTTTTTCATGGGTGAAAATGGGGATTTTGGATAGAACCTAGGTTTTTATAAAATTGGAGATTTGGACCTCAATTTGAGATTCGAGTTCAAAACGAATCATAGATATGAACTAGTGGGGGAATGGGTAACTCGGTTTTGGCTCAAACCTCGGGTTTTGGCCACATGGTCCCGGGGGCATTTTGGGAATTTTTGAGTAAAACTTTGGGAAATTTATTTTCATGCATTCAAGTTGATTCAATTAGCATTTGTTGATACATTCAAGTAATTTGTGACTAGATTCGAATGGTTTTGTGGTGAATTCGAGGGTTAAATCTATACTAGAGGCTTGAGTGGATTTTTGGAGCATTTGAGGTAAGTGTTGATCTAACTTTGCCTTGAGGGAATAGGATTAGAGTGTTATTAATTGTTAATTGCTAAATGATCGAGTACAGAGTATAGGTATGGTGACGAGTATCTATACACCGGTGTCTAGCATGACTGTGGGTCTTTATTGGTACTTGTTTTGGCATACTTTGGGGACTCTTCCAAGCTAATTAATGATTTTCTATATAATGTGAAGAGTTTTAGGATTAATTATAAATCATGAATTCTTTGGAGCGTTGGCTCACACGATAAAAATACTATCGAGTAAGAAATTAAAGAATTGGAAAGAGATGTGATTAATCCCTTGTCAGGATGGTTTGAGTATATTGATTATCTCCCTTGCTGGGATGTGAAAGTTGTTGTTATTACTCCCTTACCGGTATTTGGTTGTTTAATTGTGTTTTCCCTTGTCGGGACATTTCTTATTATTGTTTATTCCCTCTCCCGTTTGGTTGTGATTGCTTTTTGGGTGAGGAAGAATGATAAGGCACGAAGGGTCTTTCCGTGCCATGTTTTGATTATATCTGCACGAAGGGTCATTCCGTGCCATGTTTTGATTATTTATGCATGAAGGGACATTCCGTGCTTTGATTTGACTATAATTGCACGAAGGATCATTCCGTGCCATGAAATGAGAGTTATGTGAGGGAAAGCACGAAGGGTGATGCCGGGCATCTTATTTGATTGCCTTGGGTGAGGATGAGAGTAAAAGCACGAAGGTTGATGCCGTGCAACTGTTGGATTTCCTGTTCTTTGTTAATTATTTGTTGTGCCCTGTTCCTTATTTAAGTTGATGACTTTTATATCCGAACTTTACTCCCCCATAGCATGCTTCCCTCCCTTTTAACTGTTTAGTTTTGGTATTCTTTCCTTTAATTGCA
The DNA here is from genome assembly GCA_026770625.1 of Nicotiana glauca. Taxonomy (NCBI): domain Eukaryota; kingdom Viridiplantae; phylum Streptophyta; class Magnoliopsida; order Solanales; family Solanaceae; genus Nicotiana; species Nicotiana glauca. The sequence goes on from MU713278.1 coordinate 51,215, forward strand.
CATGTATATATTGAACTGTACAGGTTGATTTGGTAGTCCTGTCTAGCCTCGTCACTACTTCACCGGGGTTAGGCCAGGCACTTACCAGCACATGGGGTCGGTTGTGCTGATGCTACACTTCTGTGCTTTTTGCACAGATCACAGTACCGGAGCAGCTTTTGGACCACAGCAGTAGCACGTTGAGTGGGAGCTGACTTCAGTCCAGGGACTACGAAGTAGCCTAGCTGGCATTCGCAGGACGGAGTCCCTTTTCGAATTTTCTGTTTGTTTTCATTGTACCGAGACAGACACGATGTATTTTTCTATTCAGACTTGTTTGTAGAATTCGTTAGTAGTCCGTGAGATAGCGACTCCAGTCTTGGGTAGTGAAATGTTAAGCTTCCGCATTTTTGGTTTTCAGTTATTTATGCTATGAAAGACTTCCGCTTTTATTTAAAGGTTTATTATTGTTATTACTGTTGTGTTGTTATCCGAAAAGGTTTTAATGTTTTACTTGCCTAGCTCTGACAGTAGGCGCCATCACGACTCCCGATGGTGGGAAATCCGGGTCATGACAAGTTGGTATCAGAGCTCTAGGTTGCATAGGTCTCGCTACTCACGGACAAACTTGGTAGAGTCTGAGGGATCGGTACAGAGACGTCTGTATTTATCCCCCAGAGGCTACGGAGTTAGGAAAAGTTTCACTTTTGTTCTTTCTTGTCATGTGTTTCTGTTTCTCAAATACTGATTGTCTTTCTACTCTGTTCTTTTGCAGATGGCGAGAACATGTGCTTCCTCTTCTACCGCGCAGCAGCCCGAGGCCCCAGCAGCAACCCCTGCTAGGGGAAAAGGCCGAGGCTGTGCCAGAGGCCGAGGCAGGGGCAGAGCTCAGCCCCGGGCAGCAGTCCCAGGGGTGGAGCCTCATATTGACTATGATGAGGAGGTTCCAGCCCCAGCAGCTCCGGTGGGCCCAGCTCAGGTCCTAGGAGGGGTCATGGTCACCCCGGATCTTAAGGACGCTCTAGTCAAATTGGCAGGCTTTATGGAGAGTGTCACTAGAGTGGCTTTTCTGCCAGTAGCACCAGCCACTTCTCAGGCTGGAGGAGGGGTTTAGACTCCTGCTACACGTACTCCGAAGCAGGTAGCTCCCCAGACTCATGTCCCAGTGGTTCAGCCAGATGTGGCAGCTCAGCCAGGTATTATAGCCCAGGCCGGTGATGGAGCGGCTATGTCATCGGATGCTTTGTGGAGACTTGATCAGTTCTCCAAGCTCTTCACCACC
>MU713280.1:3380-15220 GCA_026770625.1 Nicotiana glauca
GGGGCGCTACATTCGTGTCATGATTGTAGGTGGTTCCATAGCAGGTACTCTAGTCCACCGATCGTAGCTCCCCTTCATTTTTCGTCAGATGCATTGGTGAGCCCATTTCCTCTCGGGGCCTTGCGTGGCTCATGCCGCTTTTAATTTCGGAGTCTTGTTTTGTTTTTTTGGTGTAAGGTATAGCCGGAGCCTTGTTACCGGCAAGTATTGTATCACCCTTTTGTATCCTTAGAGGCTCCGTAGATAGTAAATGTGGGTTGAGAACTTATGTAAATATGTATTTTGTATATTGGGCGGTGTAAGATGTAAACCACACTGAGAACTATGTATGTTGTGTATGTTTTGTAATAAAAAGGTATTTTTAATTTGAATAGCTATTTCACTTGGGTATTAAGTAATGAAAATGTGGGGGCAACACGTGGGATAGGAAAGGCACATAGGTCCGCTTGAGTGGGGATACCCGGTCGAGCGCCGGTCATGTCCCTCGAATTTGGGGCGTGACATTTTTACAGTGTGGAGAGTGGGCAGATGTCAATACCCGAGCCTCCATCCACCATGACTCGCTTGACATAGTAACCTTCACACTTGACAGTCAAATGTAAGGCTTTGTTGTGAGCCGCTCCCTCTGGAGGCATGTCTTTTTTACTAAAGGAGAGTTGATTGACGGCGAAGAATCTTTCTGCCATTCTTTCGAGCTGTTCGACTGAAGTTTCAATTGGCACATACGTCTCATTCAAAGTTTTCATTAAGATCTTCAGATGTTTGGAGGATTTTGTCACCAATGACAGCAATGACATTTGTTCATTATGTTTTCTCAACTGATCCACTATCTCATAATTAGGCATCTTCATTTTTTGGAAGAAGGCCTCTGCTTCCTCTGTACGCACAGGCTTCTTGGATGGAAAGCGCTTTTATGTGGCATTGTTTACCTCATGTATATTTGAATATTTCTCAATAGAGATCTTTCTTGGAAGTTCTGTCGAGATATCTTTACCCTTATAAGTAACCACTGTCTGCTGATAGTTCCATGGCACCGCAGAAGGGTCAATTATTGGCTTCTGTGGTTCGCGTCCAATGACCACTGGCTCATTCAGCAGATGTGGTTTAATTGTCCCCCGTACCATATAAGCTCCTTTTGGTACATACATTTGTGTTCCCTTTTTCACTTCAAATTTCTTGGAGTGCTCACAGCCAATTGCTTTTCATGGCAGCCTCGCGGAACATAGAGAATTCCATTTTTAGGAGGCACCGTCTCTGCTTTTGTTTCAGCCTTCTTTTTAGGTTCAACCTTGATGATTTTACTCTTTTTTTCCCCTTTTTCTTGCTTTGGGGCTGCCTTGGGCTTCCTTTCTGCATCGGTGATAGCAATTATAGCTTTTAAGGCTGGATCAAACTCCCTATCTTCACAAATCATCCCGATTACCGGCCCATTATTGTGAGTGGGCAACGGATTGTTGGTCATATTTGGGATTTCCTCGTCCGTCAGCACTATCTTTCCCTGTTTTATCAAGTCTTCCATGGCTTTTTTCAACGTCCAATAGTTGTCTGTACTATACCCCTCAGCTCCTGAGTGATAAGCATATCGGACGCCCTGCTGATAGGATGGTGATTCAGGGTTTTGCCTATTTTTGGGTGTAGGTTGCAGCAGATTCATTTGAACAAGCTTCGAGAATAGACTGGAGTAGGGTTCACCGATTAGTGTAAAATTTTGTCTTCTTGGTGGTCCCTGAGGATGGAAGTTATTCTGCGGAGGTCGAGGATTATAATTGTTTTGGTGAGGAGGTTGATTTCTTTGGAATGGAGGTTGATTTCTGTTGTCCTGTGGCTGCAGTCTAGCAAAGGGTTGAGCATTCATGACCGCATAAGGTGGGGGAGCATAAGCCATATCAGAAAGAGGATAATAGTGTTGCGGGTTCTTTCGGATAACATAGGTCTAGGAGCCCGGTATCTTCTTCCCCCTGATGCTGCCATAACCGTTACCTCTTTATTTTTACCTTTGGCCATTCCTCCATAACCGCCTTGGATGGCTTGGGAGGTTGCTCTGATGGCCGACTGACACAAAATCCTACATGTTTTCAAACCGTTCTCTATCATTTCACCGATTTTAATTGCCTCTGCAAAAGCCTTGCCCATGGCCGACATCATGTTTTGGAAGTAATCTGCTTCCTGGGCCTGAAGGAAGACGGTGACCATTTCTATTTCATACATAGGAGGTTTCACCCTCGATGCCTGTTAACACCATTTAATAGCATATTCTGTGAAGTTTTCTGAGGGTTTCTTCTTAAAATTTGCCAAAAAATCCGGTCTGGTGAGATGTCAATGTTATATTGAAACTGTCTTACAAAATCTCTGGAAAGATCGTCCCAAATGTACCATCGAGAGACATCTTGGTCCATGTACCATTCTGAGGCAATGCCTACTAAGCTCTCTCCGAAGTAAGCCATCAATAACTCTTCTTTTTCGCCGGCCCCACGCAGCTGATTACAATACTTTTCAAGTGAGAGATGGGATCACCATGCCCATCATACTTTTCGAATTTCGGCATTTTAAAACCTGAGGGAAAGTGCACATGAGGGAACATGCACAGATCTGTATAAGAAACACTTTTTCCCCACTCAAGCCTTGCATATTCTTTAAACTCTGCTCAAGGCTTCTCATTCTTTTCGCCATCTCGTCTTGTTCAGGAGCTTTGGGAGTTTTCTCTTGCCCTGGTGTAAGCTCAAATGGTGGTGGCTGAGAGTAAGTATATGTGGGATTTTGAGGAGGATCTGCCTGAAAGACAAGGTTTTGGAAGGTGAAAACCGAAGGATAAACGCAAGCCTTGGCAGTGAAGGTTGTGTTGTAGAAGAGCATGGTGGAGCAGTGAAAATGTTAGGAGCTGTTCTCGATTGGAACACCTAGGGGCAGACCTCAGAAGGTGTTCCTATGAAGCGGGCGGTCATAGTAGGCTGTCCCAACAGAGTATTTGAGTGGCTAATGGAGATGTTGGAAGTACCCTCGGATATAGGAAATAGTTCAGGAAATCCAGGCATCTCACATCTCCATGAATCAGAGACGTAGTATCCGGTTCTCTTCGACTGTGATAGGCTCAGCTGCTGGGACCCCCGAGATGGGGCTATCTTCATATATAGGAACTGCAGGCAAAGTCATTTCTGTAGACATTTCCACACTACCTCTCGATCTGGTAAAGTATTTATGTGATGCCAGTGTACCACAACCAACCACCGTTTCTAAATGTTAAGCTGGAATTGACAGCAATAACGGTTAGTTTGAAACAAATAATAGATAGGCAACCACACTTTGGGGTGTGATTCACCTATATAGTTAAATGAGTATCTACATGTTTGCTATGGTTGCATGCGTCATCCCGGCTTTTTCTTTTGTTTTCTTTGCTTTTCATTCTCTTTTTGTTTTTCTCTCATTTTTCTTTTCCCTCTGTTTTTCATTTTCTACTTTTCCTTTTTCTTTTGCCATTGTTTTTTTTTTCGATTCCTTATTTTCTTCTTTTGCGTTTCTTTTCCTCTATTATTTTACTTTTATTTGCTTCCCTCATAATTTTTTTTTTTCATTTTTTCTCTTTTTTTCATAGGGTTACGGTCGAATCTTATGGAGATTGCCTACGTATCATGACCCCGCATGAATCAGACCAAGCGTAGTTCTTGCAAATAAATGCAAAAATAAGGAAATAATTTTATGGGATTGTTCAATTTTTCATTAATAAAACTCCGACTAAAAAAGATACTAGACTATTTGTTTTCCATAAAAAAGGAAAATTACAAAATAGACTCAAAAACAAAATACAGACTCGCTAACTACGAATACATCAAAGCTTCAAATCCTGGTGCCCGCGGGGCATCATTCGGCATCGCCGCGGGCCTACGTGCAAGACCCCTTTGAAACTGCTCAAAATCATTCATGACCTGTTGAACAAATATTATCACTGAACCAAAGAAAGTGGTACGACCCATTCGTTCACCGGCTTGACATTTCATAACAATATAATTTGCAATGCCTCTGATTCTTTCCCTAATCCGGCTCTTTTCTTGGAGTAGTCGGCTTATCTGCTGGTTACGAGCCTCCAACACCTGGGAGCCCTGGAAGTGATGGTTTTGCAACCGTTTTATTTCCTTCTCCATCTTGGTGATTAGCCCATAGCATTATTCCCTCTCAGCCTGAAATTCTTCGTCTCGCCGGGTTGCCTTTTCTTTAAGGGTGTTCATTTTTCTCTTTATATTAGCAACGGTTCCCTCATAGTTCATTTTCATTTGTTGTACAAACTGGGCTCTTTCCTCTGTCTTCTTTGCGCACTGTGCCCGAAGTCTTGCCATGTTCCCTTCAAATTTCTCCAATTCTTCCTGACAAATCCGAGACTTGCTTCTTCAGCCCTTTTATCAATCTCTCATCGGACCGAATTCTTTCTTGAATTTTAGCGGCTATTTTCATTTGATGAATTTAAGCTTTGAGAGCTTCATTCTTTTGGGCTAGTTTCTTTTTTTCACCTTCATCAGCTGCGGCTTGCACACTCTTTTCAAATTGAAGATATCGGACCTGTTGCTCCAACTTTCCTATTCTTGCTCGGTATTCCCTTTCTTTGGCTATCCAACCCCACTGCACCTGGGCACCGTCGGTGAATTATTGTATATGTGGCCTTTTGGCGGGTCTTTCGGGGATTTGAAATATTTGGCCAAACCAGGTCAAGTATTTGGGATCCAACTCGCCTCTGACCAAATCCTGGACTATAGTGTTAGGCTCAAGGTACCTGCACTCATTCCATATATGTCAGATTTTTCCTTCTAGGAATGCAGCTTTTGGACCTAACTCAATGATCCGCCCGCTCAGGTCTTCGTCATTGTGAACAGTTTGGAATCTTCCTAGTTTCCTCAAGACTCGGTATGGAACGTAAGGTTGGATGCTTCAAATGCCCATCAAAAGAATATAGGGTACTTCTGCCGATGTGTACATAGCCTCAGTAGCAGGAAGCCATCCAAAAGCCCATTAAACTTTATATGTAGTCAAAGATCTCAAGCATGACAACCAAGCCTCAGTGCCCTCGGGGAACTCAATACTTGTTACCCGGGTCCCAAACTCCGTAATGAAACTTAGCCCGCTTAGATCATAGTTCATATACCCCATGCGATGACAAAGGTGCTCTTGTATCCACAGTTGTAGTAATAGATTGCAACCCTGAAAGAATTTTACACTCTCTCGGCACATGGTCAAAGCTCGGTACATTTTCGCCACAATCAAGGGAACCACTGTGCTATTAGACTTCTTTATAGCAACGTCCACCGTTCCTGCAAGGACGATGTCTATGTGACTGTTTTTTCTTGGACAGACCACGACCCCAGAAAAGATACCATGAATGCCAATCCCCGACGGGCCTCCCATTTATCTTTGTTCCCGGCATATGTCAAACCAGTGTTAGGCTCCTCAAAACCTTTTGGGTTGCCTTATCGGTAGTATAAAAAATGCAGTGTACAATATCCTTCTGCTAGATGCGGATCCTGAACGTCCCGACTGATGCTCAACATGTCTAGGAATCTGTGAATGGTTACCGGTCTCGGTGACAATGGGTATCTACTCCTGAGGTTCCCGTTGAGACCCGCATATCCTGGAATCTCGTCCAATGTGGGTGTAAGTTCAAAGTCCGAGAATCGAAATACATTACGGGTTGGGTCCCAGAATGGTATCAGTTCCTCAATAATATCTGTTCTTGGTTTGATGTTCAACAAATCAACGAGACCACCCAAAACCTAGACCACGGTTTCTCTGCTACCTTTTCCCAAATCATTCCACTACATGTGGAGCTTTAAATGGATTTCACTCAGGACTAAGAAGGCTTCAATGTCAGTGGTATTCATCATGCACGTTTATTTAAAGAGGGATTTAATGACTTATTTTGAACTAAAAAGGAAAAATAGCTATTTTTGCAAAAAAAATCTTTGTTTAGAAAAACAAGGACTTGGTTTTAGCACTTCTAGGAGGAAGATTTTAAGGTTGTGCCCGCAAACCATTTAAAAACAACTTAGGGTGGCTGTTCTTGCAAAAACAACCTTCCGGCGCCCTTTTGTGGACATTCGACTTATTTTAGCAAGAATAGCATCACCCGACTTATTTATGATGAAAATTAAAAATTTTACATTTTTGGCTATTTTTGCAAAAGGGAGGTTGGACCTGACGAGCGTTACCTACGTATCTCACAACCGGTGAGAATCAAACCAGCGTAGTTCGAGAAGACTTGCCAAAATCAAATGTATATTTTTTGAACAACATTTTTCATTTTTTTTCAAATATTTTTCTTTCCATTTTTTCAAAAATTCGATAGCATTTCGGTACTATTTGGGCATTGGTTTTTCAAAACAAATGATTACCCTCACTTAGTCCTAACATTGCTATTTTTCTCAATTTTCACTCATTATATACAGGTCGGTCAACATGCAAAGCCGAGCAAATAAATGCGCATGTAGCACGTAAAATGCATCAGGCTGGTCTTTTATTTCAGGTCACCTATCCTAGACGGACCCACCCCTGTGTTGAGTCCCCTAGTCAAATGCACATGATGCAAACAAACGTTCCTACTAGGGATCCGACATGAGGTTTTGTTTTTCTATGTTTAAACCCTAGGTTAATTGGTCTAGACCTGGCTTACCCGAGCGGACAACTCAAGCCGAGGGGGAAGCAGCGTACCGGGGATACAGAAGCTCCGCCGGCTTAACAACTTATCCAAACCTCGTTCTAAATGGGAAAATGACTCTAAACAGAAGAGAAACTACACGAAGTGCACTCTTCTCCATGATGTAGAAGGCTCAGAGAGAGGAAGGGATTCGTAACAGTTTAAATACGATTCAAAAAATATCAAGGCGGTAAAACATTTAGCACGTGTAGCGTGGAACATGTAGAAAAATCAGATAAAGACAAATACAAAAATTATACTAAGCTCGAATTCTTGAACCCTAAATCGGAATTCTGGGTTTGTTTCCCCAGCAGAGTCACCAGAACTGTCACACCTCCTTTTTACACACACCACCCGAAGGGATAGTATATAAGGGAGTTTTTCAATTTAAAGTGACATTATTCGAAATGGGATTATTTATTCGATTTTAGAGTCGCCACTTGGGATATGATTGGCTTTTGGTGTCCCAAGTCACCGGTTTAACTTGAATCCCAAATCAAGGAAAATTTTCGACTTCCTAGTTAGAGTCTGCGAACCAGAAATTCTGAATAAGGAATTCTGTTGACCCGAGGGAAGGTGTTAGTCACCCCCGGATCCCGTGGTTCTAGCACGGTCGCATAAATTATTATAATTGGCTAAAAATCTGATTTTAATACATGTCATCGTATAGTGCACTTTTTTTTAAAAATTATTTACCTCTTTCAATTGAATTTTTTTAAGCAATTGAACGTCGTTTCAAAGGTGTTTTCGGATCACGTCACATAAAATGCACCTGGATCCTCGACACATTTTATTCAACGTTTCGGGATTTAGATTTGGGTTGCATGAAATGCACACCCATATTTAGGAAGGTAAAAGTATTAAAAAGCGCGCTTAAAGAGACTAACGTATTATTATCTTTGCAGGAGGCCGTAAAATTTGCTAAACGACACGTCCCGAATTCTAAATATTTTAATATAAGAATTTAAAGAGAGCCACACAATCTAGGGGTTTCATTTGGCGTGGCGCACCTCGTTTATTTTAAGGGTATTCTAAAGCAAACTATAATTTTCTATTGAATTTGTCTCTAAAAGGGCTAATTAATTACATTATTAATTACTATTGTTTGAAACCTTTAAGGATTTCGGGCCTCAAGCTCAAGTCCACATTTAAACAAGAAGAAACTTCTTAATTCAAATGTGGTACTTAGCTTGGGAGGCCCAAAACTTATATTTAAATTTAAACAAATAGTCTCCAAGAAGATTTTTCATCTCTTGGCCTCGAAACTGGCCCTGAATGAGAAGGCAGTCCGGAATTAGGATTGGGCCAGACGTTGGTGGGATAAAGGCCCAACTAATTAGAATGGGCTGCTAAACCTTAACCAAACAACAAGTTCAAACAGCATTGCCAAAGTTGAATTGGGCCTACTGGCCTACTACAATGGACAGTCTAGCTCTTAAAGGCACTGATCCTGTTTCTAGAGCTAAATCAATCAATTAGGAAGATTGTAGATTTGTTCAAGTCGGTAAGTGCCAAATTAGCATACTTGTTTAATTGTAAAGCTAGAAATCCTATTGAAGCTGAAGCTCAAACAAAACATTCATAATAACAGGAGCCATTTTTTCCACATCAATGTAGACACACAAGCTTGTTTGAAACTCTACTTCTAATTAACATTTGGCCTATTTTTAAATTTCAGGTCGACCAGATACCCAAAAGCTGAAACTAATCAAAAACTAAATTAAGTTAAAATGGGTAAAGTATTCCTGTTACAAACATTCACTTAGCCTGAAATTAGCATTGATATGAACAAATTAATTTCAGCATCACTCTCCAGTGTACAATATTTCAAATTCTAAATGTTAACTAACACAGAAAATTAACCACGTTGCAAACATTGTGTTCAAACTACCAGACCTGTTTAACTTCGAATTATTCTACAACCTACTTGAAGACAGCTACAACTAGTTTTTACTCATAAAGTCCAACTAAAGCTACAAATGATAATTCATCCAGACAAATTAATACAAAATAAGTAATAGTCTAACTAACACTGTTGGATTAACGTCTAAGTATATAAATCAGAACATCTTCATGTAAAACTAAGGAAAACAAAAAAGTTCTTCAATATTCCTTCTCAAGAAGCAATCATACACATGGATCCAGTCTCACAACACTTGAGGTTTTAAAGTGTACTTGGAATTTGAGGCAAAATAAGGAAAAATGGACAGTCAGCAGTGTCACAGCAGTTCAGCAATAGAAATCAGACGCTTGAGATAATGTTATAAACCCACAAGCAATATCAACCGACCTGGGACCAATTCCAACCAATAAACCACCCAAAACAACTTGAATACACCCAAAATAACTCGAAATTGAACCCAGGAATACTAGCGACACAGATTAACAGCTACACTTGAAATCAATCTTAGAAAAACTTCAATATAACAGTATTTTTTGGAGTTTTCTATTGCCTTTGCTTTTTGTTTTTGGTTTTTTTGAAGAAACTAAGACCTAAGATGAAAATTTTGAACTCTCAGAGTTCAGATTTTGGTTTTTAGATTTGAAATTCAAATGTTTTCATTGTTCAACTCGAAGAGGGCTAATTAATCTTGTAAACGAAGGCAATGGGGGCTGCCTTTTATAGGCAAAAATGAGGGGAAGCTTCCAGATTTTATTTTTAATCAGTTAGTCCCTTAATTGTTAGCTTGTTGCCCAATATACTACTCTTAAATTTCTGAAATTATAATTGGCACCCCATCTAGAATATTCTAGGGGTTTCCAAATCAATTATTTCAAGATTCCCGAATTAGAACTACCCAATATACCCTTAAAATCCTAAAAATTACCTAAGTCTATCAAACAAAGGTTTGAGCCAAGTGACCTGATTCAAATAGGCTTACTGATTTCAGGGATTGACTCAAAACCCAAATTCCTAGTTTGAAAGATTGATAAAAAATTCTTAAACAAAAGAACTAAAATTAAACTGAAGGGAAGAACATCTAAATTAAACTAATTTAATCAATATGGATCTTAAAATTAATTCTATCATTAATCTAATGAAAACAGTAAAGGAAAGCATAATAAGAACATATACGAGGTTAAATCAAAGACAAAAATAAAGGAAAAATTAAGGCGATCCAAACAGTGGAAGAAAAACAAAAGGAATGCCAAAGATAGAATCATACAAGTTAAACCATTCGAGAACGAACAAAGAGGACAAAATGACTAAAAATATATGCAATACAAAAAAGAAAATACCTATTTGATTTCTTTAAAAAAATCCTTTTCTTCCAATTTTATTAGTTTTTTTTCTTTCTTTCTTCGTAATTTTTTAGATTTTATTAAGTACAAAATTTAAGAATAGACAAGCCTTGATTTAGCGCTAAAATTAAACTAATTACTTCTCAAAAATCAAACAAATGCTATTTCAAAAAGAAAACTTAAGGAAATATCACAATTAAAAGTAAAACAATACAAAAGACTATTTTTAATTATTTTCTCTTATTTTCAATAGTGTTAATTAATTAAAAATCTAGAATTGGGTCCTAAATGCAAGTATGCTATTTTATAATTTTTTTTCATTTTTTATGACAACTAAAAATGCACACAAAAGGCAAACAAAACACAAAATCATACATTAATTCCCTAAAATTCAAATAATAAAAGAAAAAAATCCTAATTTTAAGTGTTCTATAGGATATTTTAGCGAGTCAAAAATCACTTGCTCACAATCATCATCCGCATGAATGGAATAATCTGCCTCTGAGAACCCTCATAGTTTACAAATCCCTAAATTTAAAGAATCTCCATGTTCGATCCCAACTCCACCACTCAAATGATTGACATTTACCTCATACATAATCATCTCATGAGAAATACTTTCATAATTCTTTTGTGCTTCATAGCAAAATCCAAACATCGGTATTGATCAACAAGGCAATTACGGTAATACTAGTCAAGCATCCATATGTCAAAATACAGTGTGCATTTTGAAATACACACTCTTCTCAGGTGATACCAGATAGTGCCAAAATTCTTCTAAAAATTTGAAATCGTCCATGCTATCTAGAACTCATGTCCCCATCTAGGAGAAAAATCACAACGCATAATAAACTCCCCATGCCTGAGAGTACATCAACCGCGAATCATGGTCGAATATCACGACCCCACCCCGGTCATGATGGAGCCCAACACACTACTAGGCAAGCCCGACCATTCATAGCAATTTCCCCAAATAACCACACAATAAAAACAATATTTATCCAAGTAAAAGTTTGAAATACTGATAAAATATGAAAAATCTGACAAAATACACCGAAACAGCCCAGCTAGGACCCGGTGTCACGACCACGAGCCTCTAAAGACAGTATATCATCCTACTACAAGTCTGACTAATACTGAAAAATGTGGAAATAAAGGAAAACATAGAAGGGAGAATCCTCGGCTGCGAACGCCATGCAACTAACTCGAATGCTCCTGGGAGGAAACTCCAAATCGACTTGACTCACTCCGCCCGATGAAAGAACCTGGATCTGCACACATGGTGCAGGGAGTAAAGTGAGTACTTCCAACTCAGTGGTAATAAAAGTGAATAACAACTGAAAGTACAAAATCCCAAAAAAGGCACAAATAATGCGAACTTAAGCAGTAAACCAAATAGACAGTAGAACCCATGAAAATTTTAGCAACAACATTCTCTTTAAAGAAATCAATTAAGCAAGTATACACAAATAAGGTCAGCCATTGTTACCTGACCAAAGTGTTTTAGTGTCATTATTACCACTAGTCAGTCATTATTACCTGACTGGTCATTTATTGTTACCTGACCGAAACACATACAACAGTGTCATTGTTACCACTGTTCATATCAAATGGGTACCCCGTGCTCACTGTGGGTGTGTAGACTCCGGAGGGGCTCCTTCAGCCCAAGCGCTATCAATAAGGCCTGAAAGCCTGAATAATATCAACACAAGGCCTGAAAGCCTTCTCTCAATACACTCGAGGCCTGAAAGCCTCCTCACATCACTCATCATGCCCTCACACATGGCCCTAGGCCTCAATAAGTCCATAAAAATAGTCAAAAAGCCCCTCGGGCATCAGTAAAACAGTCATACTCAGTTCAAATGATAGTTCAAATATCAGTTAAAACTCCAGGTTTGAGTAAAATATAGCTGAGTTCATAAAA
>MU713280.1:16174-28144 GCA_026770625.1 Nicotiana glauca
CAAAAAGCCCCTCGGGCATCAGTAAAACAGTGATACTCAGCTCAAATGATAGTTCAAATATCAGTTAAAACTCCAGGTTTGAGTAAAATATAGCTGAGTTCATAAAACAGTGTAAATCGCACGGACTGAGTTCAAATAGTATTTCGAACAGTGAGGGAAAACAGTGATGATAATTCATAAAGAGTTCAAACAATCAGCAATAAGCCCCAAGTATGGCAATGAGCCCAAATCATAATGATAACAACCATTTATTTGCAAATATGCGGTAAATACCAACAACCGAGATGGACCAAGTCACGATCCTCGATGGTGCTCTACCCCACGCTCAGGTCCAGCATGCAAGTCACCTCAATATAGCACTAAGATGTGCAAATTCGGGGTTTTATGCCCTCAGAATATCATTCACAAGTATTACTCACCTCTAGTCGGCCGATAATCTAGCTCGCCAAGCCTTTCCCTCTCGTATCTACCTTCTCAAGCGTAGAATCTAATCAAAACCATAAGGGATACATCAAAATAGGCTAATGGAACATAACCCAATCGAAATAACTCGAAAAACACCCAAAAATACGAAGTTGGCAAAACCCGAGCCCCGGGCCCACTTCTCGAAAAATTACGAAATTCACATTTCCGAAATCCTCGTCTCGCCACGAGTCCATATATATAAAATACATATGAATCGGAGTCCATTTGGCCCCTCAAATCATCACTTTACCCTTTCTTAGGCTTCAATCAAAAACCTCCATTTTTACCCTTGGATTCCTTCAATTTTCAGTGATTAATTCATGTTTTTACACTATAATATCATAATCCAAGTCCAAATATCCATACCTAATGATTCTCCTTCGAAGCCTCTTCAAAATCGCCCAAAAATTGCCTTAGTTCGCTCCCCAAAATGATTTTACACCTCTGGAATTCGAATACACTGACTTCATTAAACCCTCTGACATTTTCGCTTCTGCGGTCCCGCTACCGCTTCTGCGGTTTCACTTAAATTCCAACGGACTGCTTCTGCGGTAGCCGCCCTTGCGATCAGAGGACCGCTTCTGCGGTCTCAACAATAACCCAAGACCGCTTCTGCGGTCGCCAACCGCTTTTGCGGAGTCCTCTTTTGCGGAAAATAGTCCGCTTTTGCGGAAAATGGCTAGGCCTCAATGGGCCGCTTTTGCGATCACTCAACCGCATCTGCGGGACCGCTTAAGCGGCTCTTCAATCGCAGATACGGAAACAACAGAAACCTTAACATCTGCTGCATTTCCAAGCATCCAAACTCCCGATTCATCATCCGAAACCATCCCGAGGCCCCCGGGACCCCAACCAAAAACACCAACCCACTCCAAAACATCATACTAACTTGTTCCAATCATGAAAACACATCCTTAAACACAAAAATCATCAAATCATGACGGATTCAAGCCTAAATTCAACTAAACTTCCAAATCTCACATCCGATCAAAAACCCAACCACACGACATCCGAATGACCTGAAAATTTGTAGACATATCCAAAATCACCTAACGAATCTACTGAAACTCTCGGAATTCCATTCCGACCCTAGGATCAAAATCTCACCTATCGACCGGAATTTGCCAAAATTCCAACTTCGCCAATTCAAGCCTATTTCTACACCAGATCTCCAAATTCGATTTCGATCGCTCTCCGAAGTCACAAGCCATCCCCCGAAACTAACCGAACCATCGGAATTCGATTCCGAGCCTTCTAACTCACAAGTCAACGTCCGGTTGACTTTTCCAAACTATTCCTTCATTAAAGAGACTAGTCATCCCATTTCCTACCAAACTCGATCCGAATTGACTCAAATTCACCAAGTACAAATATTAAAACATGAACAAGCATATAACGGGGAAAACCGGGCGGTAACTCACCTGATGACAGATTGGGTCATCACATTCTCCCCAACTAAAACAAACGCTCGTCCTCGAGCGGGTCAAGAAACATACCTGGAGTCTCTAATAGGTGGAGATATCTGCTCCGCATCTCCTGCTCGGTCTCCCAAGTAGCCTCTCCCACGGGCCGACCTCTCCACTGCACCTTTACTGAAGCAATATCCTTGGACCTTAACTTCCGAACCTGTCGACCCAAAATAGCCACCGGCTCCACATTATAAGTCAAATCATCATCCAGCTGCACTGTACTGAAATCCAATACATGGGACGGGTCCCCAACATACTTCCGGAGCATAGACACATGGAATACCGGATGTACACTAGACAAACTGGGTGGCAAGGCTAACTCATATGCCACCCCTCCAATCTTCCTGAGTATATCAAAAGGGCCAATGAACCTAGGACTCAGCTTTCCTTTCTTCCCAAACCGCATAACACCCTTCATGGGCGAAACCTTCAGCAAGACCTTCTCGCCAACCATGAAAGACCATCTCGAACCTTCCGGTCCGCATAACTCTTCTGGCGTGACAGTGCTGTGCGAAGCCTCTCCTGGATCAACTTCACCCTCTCTAAAGCATCTTGGACTATCTCAGTCCCTAACAATCTAGCCTCGCCCGGCTCGAACCATCCAACAGGAGATCTACACCACCTACCATACAACGCCTCATACGGGGTCATCTGAACACTCGACTGATAACTATTGTTGTATGCAAACTCTGTAAGCAGAAAAAACTCATCCCATGAACCTCAAAAATCAATAACACATGCACGTAACATATCCTCCAAAATTTGAATAATGCGCTCAGACTGTCCGTCCGTCTGAGGATGGAATGCTGTGCTCAATTCCACCTGCATACCCAACTCCCGCTGAAATACCCTCCAGAACTGAGAAGTGAACTGAGTACCTCTATCCAAGATAATAGACACTGGAACTCCATGTAACCTGACAATCTCCCGAACAAAGATCCCTGCCAACCTCTCCGATGAATCAGTAGTATATACCGGAATGAAGTGTGCGGATTTGGTCAGCCGATCAACAATCACCCAAACTGAATCAAACTTCCTCGAAGTTCAAGGGAGACCACTCATGAAATCCATAGTAATCCGCTCCCATTTCCACTCAGGAATAACCATACGCTGAAGAACACCGCCCGGTCTCTGATGCTCGTACTTAACCTGCTGATAGTTGAGACACCGGGCTACATGACTCATAATATCCTTCTTCATATTCCTCCACCAATAATGCTGTCTTAAGTCCTGATACATCTTCGCAGCACCCGGATGGATGGAGTACCGCCACCTGTGAGCCTCCTCCAGTATCAACTCTCGAAGTCCATTTACATTGGGCACGCAAATCCGGACCTACATCCTCAACACACCATCACTATCAATAGTAACATCGCTGGCATCATCATGCTGAACTATGTGCTTGAGGACAAGCAAGTGTGGATCATCATACTTGCGCTCACGAATGCGATCATATAAGGAAGACCGTGAAACGACACAAGCCAACACCCTGCTGGGCTCTGAAATATCCAACCTCACTAACCGATTGGCCAATGCCTGAACATCAACTGCAAAAGGTCTCTCCCCAACTGGAATATACGCCAGGCTGCCCATACTAACCGCCTTTCGGCTCAAAGCATCGGCCACTACATTGGCCTTCCCGGATGATACAATATGGTGATATCATAATCCTTAAGCAACTCAAGCCACCTCCGCTGTCTCAAATTAAGATCTTTCTATTTGAATAGGTGCTGAAGACAGCGATGGTCTGTATACACCTCACAAGAAACACTATATAAGTAGTGCCTCCAAATCTTCAGAGCATGAACTATAGCTGCCAACTCCAAATCGTGCACAGGGTAGTTCTTCTCATGGGGCTTCAACTGACGAGAAGCATATGCAATAACTCTACCCTCCTGCATCAGCACACATCCTATGCCAACTCTAGAGGCATCACAATACACGGTATAAGAACCTGAAGCTGCTGACAATATCAAAACTGGAGCCGTGGTTAGTGCTGTCTTGAGCTTTTGGAAGCTCTCCTCACATTCATCGGACCACACAAATGGAGCACCCTTCTGAGTCAACTTGGTCAATGGTGATGCAATAGAAGAAAATCCCTGAACAAATCGGCGATAATATCCTGCCAACCCAAGGAAACAACGGATCTTAGTGGCTGAGGTCGGTCAGGGCCAACTCTGCACCGCCTCTATCTTCTTCGGATCCACCTGTATACCATCACTAGACACCACGTGTCCCAGAAAAGCCACAGACTCAAGCCAGAACTCATACTTGGAGAACTTTGCGTAAAGCTTCTCCTCTCTCAACCGCTGCAATACTACTCTCAAATGCTGAGCATGCTCCTCCTGGCTACGAGAGTACACCAAGATGTCATCAATAAACACAATCATAAAGGAATCCAGATACGGCCGGAACACACTGTTCATCAAGTGCATGAATGTGGCTGGGGCATTAGTCAGCCCAAAAGACATAACTAGAAACTCGTAATGCCCATATCTCGTCCTGAAGGCTGTCTTCATAATATAGGAATCTCTAATCTTCAGCTGGTGATATCCTGAATGAAGATCAATCTTCGAAAACACTCTCGCTCCCTAGAGCTGATCAAATAAATCATCAATGCGCGGTAGTGGATACTTGTTCTTCACTGTTACCTTGTTTAACTGCCTGTAATCAATACACATCCTCATGGATCCATCTTTCTTTTTCACAAATAAGACCGGTACACCCCATGGGGACACACTAGGACGAATAAACCCCTTATCTAGGAGTTCCTGGAGCTGCTCCTTCAACTCCTTCAACTCTGCTGGCGCCATACGATAAGGAGGAATAGAGATGGGTTGAGTACCCGTCACCAACTCAATACCAAAGTCAATATCCCTATCCGATGGCATGCCCGGCAGGTTTGATGAAACACGTCCGAAAAATCACTCACAACGGGAATAGAATCAAGACTAGGAGTCTCAGCTCCAACGTCCCTCACAAATACCAAATACGATAAACATCCCTTCCCAGCCATCCATTGGGCCTTTAAGAAAGAAATTACCCTGCTGGGTACATAATCAGTCATACCTCGCCACTCGATCCGGCATAGCCAATGTGACTGTCTTGGCGTGACAGTCCAAAATAGCATGACACGGAGATTGCCAATCCATGCCCAGAATAACATCGAAATCAACCATACTCAATAGCAGTAAATCAACTCGGGTCTCTAGACCCCCAATAGTAACAAGACAGGACCGATACACATGGTCCACAATAATAATATCGCCCACCTGGTAGATACATGCACAGGCAACGCAAGACACCCTCGGGTCGTACCCAAATGATGAGCAAAGTATGAAGATACATAGGAATAAGTGGAACCCGGATCAAATAAGATTGAGGCATCTCGGTGAAAGACTGAAATAATACCTGTAATAACAACACCCGAAGCAACAGCATTAGAACGGCCCTGAAAAGCATAAAAACGAGCCTGACCACCTGATCAGCCTCCCCTCGAGGGCGACCCCTAGATGCCTGACCCTCACCCCTAGATGGCGGGGTGGGTGCTGAAGAAGATGGACCAGAAGATGAGGGCTGACCCCTATGCTGTGAATGAACGCTGCGGCGCCGAGGACACTGCCTCCACAAATGCCCAAACTCTCTGCAATCATAACAACTCCCAGGTGCTGGGGAATGGGACTGAAGGGAACCCCACGTATCAGAGTGACTGGCTGAAGCACTCGATCTGGATGAACCCTGAGCAGACGGGGCACGAGACGAACTCTGTGCTGGAAGTGCACTAAGAGATGGCTGACTCCGCTGAGAGCCCTGATAACCCCGACCAGAAGATGAACCACGATACTCAGAACGAGATGGCTGTGGAGGCCTAAAAGATCGACCTCTGCTCTGCTGACCTTGGCCTCTAGACTGAGCACCACTGAAGCTACCTGACCCTCGAGGCCTCTTAGCCTCTCTCTCCTCGCGCTCCTAACGATGATCTGTCTCAATGTCACGAGCAATATCCATTGCATTCTCTAAGGAATAACTCAGGAATATCTCTCGAGTCATCAGACTACGAATAGGATAAATAAGTCCGTCCATAAATCGCCTGATCCGCTCCTGATCAGTAGGAACCATCCATGGGGCATATCGAGCTAACTCTGAGAACCTCACCTCATACTCCGTCACAGACATATCCCCCTGATGAAGCCACTCAAATTGCCTACGCAGATCCTCTCTCTGCGATCGTGGTACCCACTTTTCTAGAAACATAGTGGAGAACTCCTGCCACGACAATGGTGCTGCACCTGTCGGCCTACGCCACTCATATGCCTCCCACCAAGTAAAGGCTGACCCTGTGAGCTGGAAGGTAGTGAATG
Source organism: Nicotiana glauca (assembly GCA_026770625.1). Classification (NCBI taxonomy): domain Eukaryota; kingdom Viridiplantae; phylum Streptophyta; class Magnoliopsida; order Solanales; family Solanaceae; genus Nicotiana; species Nicotiana glauca. The sequence continues at coordinate 22,470 of MU713280.1, forward strand.
ATACTCCGCTCGACTTCAAGATCCCTGTTGTCCGAAGCATACGTCGACACTTGTCGAGAAAACCCTGGGCATCCTCGCCCGGAATACCACTGAATGTAGGAGGTGAAAGCCTGCTGAACCTCTCAAGACGACGTTGCTCATCGTCTGGCATAACTGGAACTATAACATCCTGAACCGGTGCAACCAGCTGCACTGGGGCCACTGGCTGGACTGGGGCAACCTGCTGAACTGGTGGCGCCTCTGGTATCTGTAGACCCTGTACTACCTGCTCTGGAGTGCGAGCTGCGGGTGTCTGTTGACCATCCTCGGTCTGGGATGTAGCTACGGCAGTAGTAGCCGAGACTGCCTGAGCCAGCCCAGTGCAAACTGACAGAATCTGAGCTAGGGCCTCCTGAAGACCCGAAATCACAATAGGCACAGCTGGTGCCTGAGCACGTGCTGCTGGAACCTCTGCAACAGGAGGCTGATCTTGAATGAGGGCAACTGGTGGGTCAACTGGCACTGCCCCAGCAGCTTTACCCTGGCCATGACCACGTCTACGGCCTCTAGGAGGTGGCAATGGTGGTCGCCCGCCACGTCCGGTGGCACGAGTTCTCGCCATCTGCGAGAGAATAGAATATAGAAGTTTAGTTCTCGGAACAACAAAGTCGCACGACAAGAATTCCAAGAATTTGAAGTTTTCCTAAGGGTTCTGAAGCCTCTCGTGGAGAAATACAGGCGTCCTTGTATCGTTCCACGAGACTCTACTAAACCGGCTCATGATTCGCGAGACCAAGTAACCTAGGCTCTAATACCAACTTGTCACGACCCCAACCCGGACATGATGGCTCCCAGCACACTACTAGGCAAGCCCGACCATTCATAGCAATTTCCCCAAATGACCACACAATAAAAACAATACTTATCCAAGTAAAAGTTCGAAATACTGATAAAATACGAAAAATATGACAAAATACACCGAAACAGCCCAACTAAGACCCAGTGTCACGACCACGAGCCTCTAAAGACATTATATCATACTACTACAAGTCTGACTAATACTAAAAAATGCGAAAATAAAGGAAAAGATAGAAGGGAGAATCCTCGGCTGCGAACGCCATGCAGCTACCTCGAATACTCCTGGGAGGAAACTCCAAATCGACTAGACTCACTCCGCCTGATGAAAAGAACCTGGATCTGCACACATGGTGCAAGGAGTAAAGTGAGCATTTCCAACTCAGTGGTAATAAAAGTGAATAACAGCTGAAAGTACAAAATCCCAAAAAAAGACACAAATAATGCTAACTTAAGCAGTAAACAAAATAGATAGTAGAATCCATGAATATTTTAACAACAACATTCTCTTTAAAGAAATCAATTAAGCAAGTATACATAAATAAGGTCAGCCATTGTTACCTAACCAAAGTGTTTTAGTGTCATTATTACCTAACTGGTCAGTCAATTTTACCTGACCGAAACACATACAACAGTGTCATTGTTACCACTATTCATATCAAAGGGGTACCCCACGCTCACTGTGGGTGTGCAGACTCCGGAGGGGNCATGGCCCTAGGCCACAATCAGTCAAAACAAATAGTCAAAAAGCCCCTCGGGCATCAGTAAAATAGTGATACTCAGTTCAAATGATAGTTCAAATATCAGTTAAAACTCCAGGTTCGAGTAAAATATAGTTGAGTTCATAAAACAGTGTAAATCACACGGACTAAGTTCAAATAGTATTTCAAACAGTGATGATAATTCATAAAGAGTTCAAACAATCAACAATAAGCCCCAAGTATGGCAATGAGCCCAAATCATAATGATAACAACCATTCATTTGCAAATACGCGATAAATACCAACAATCAGGATGGACCAAGTCACGATCCCCAACGGTGCTCTACCCCACGCTCAGGTCCGGCGTGCAAGTCACCTCAATATAGCACTAAGATGTGCAAATTCGGGGTTTTAAACCCTCAGAATATCATTCACAAGTATTACGCACCTCTAGCTGGCCGATAATCTAGCTCGCCAAGCCTTTCCCTCTCGTATCTACCTCCTTGAGCATAGAATCTAATCAAAACCATAAGGGATACATCAAAATAGGCTAATGGAACATAACCCAATCGAAATAACTCGAAAACACCCAAAAACACGAAGTTGGCAAAACCCAAGCCCCGGGCCCGCTTCTCGAAAAATTATGAAATTCACATTTTCGGAATCCTCGTCTCACCACGATTCCATACATATAAAATACACATGAATCGGAGTCCATTTGGCCCCTCAAATCATCACTTTACCCTTTCTTAGGCTTTAAGCAAAAACCTCCATTTTTACCCTTTGATTCCTTCAATTTTCAGTGATTAATTCATGTTTTTACACTATAATATCATAATCCAAGTCCAAATATCCATACCTGATGATTCTCCTTCGAAGCCTCTTCAAAATCGCCCAAAAATTGCCTTAGTTCGCTCCACAAAATGATTTTACACTTCTGGAATTCGAATACACTGACTTCATTAAACCTTCTGACATTTTCGCTTCTGCGGTCCCGCTACCACTTCTGCGGGACCGCTTCTGCGGATTCCTAACCACTTCTACGGTTTCACTTAAATTCCAACGGACCGCTTCTACGGTCTTATACCGCTTTTGCGGTAGCCGCCCCTGCGATCAGAGGACCGCTTCTGCGGTCGCCAACCGCTTTTGCGGAGTCCTCTTTTGCGGAAAATGCCCAGGCCTCAAAGGGCCGCTATTGTGATCACTCAACCGCATCTGCGGGACCGCTTAAGCGGCTCTTCAACCGCAGATGCGGAAACAACAGAAACCTTAACATCTGCTGCATTTCCAAGCATCCAAACTCCCGATTCATCATCCGAAACCATCCCGAGGCCCCCGGGACCCCAACCAAAAACACCAACCCACTACAAAACATCATACGAACTTGTTCCAATCACAAAAATACGTCCTTAAACACAAAAATCATCAAATCATGATGGATTCAAGCCTAAATTCAACTAAACTTCCAAATCTCACATCCGATCAAAAACCCAACCACACGACATCCGAATGACCTGAAAATTTGCAGACATATCCAAAATCACCTAACGAAGCTACTGCAACTCTCGTAATTTCATTCCGACCCTCAGATCAAAATCTCACCTATCGACCGGAATTCGCCAAAATTCCAACTTCGCCAATTCAGGGCTATTTCTACACCAGACCTCCAAATTCGATTCCGATCGCTCTCCTAAGTCACAAATCATCCCCCAAAACTAAGTGAACCATCAGAATTTGATTGCGAGCCTCTAACTCACAAGTCAACGTCCGGTTGGCGTTTCCAAACTATTCCTTCATTAAAGAGACTAGTCATCCCATTTCCTACCAAACTCGATCCGAATTGACTCAAACTCACCAAGTACATATATTAAAACATGAACAAGCATATAATGGGGAAAACGGGGCGGTAACTCACGTGACGACGGATCGGATTGTCACATCGAACCATCACAACCCTTAGGAACCCAACCTCTTCGAAAGTAGTTCTCTTTGCTCTAAATCACCCTCAATGAAATATTTCACATATCGAAGACACTCTGCAAGCACATCCTAGATAAAGAGCTAATAAAAGAAATGGTCATACAATCATATCGTCGATGGCAGGCTCCCCCACTAGGAGTAAAGTCATATAACACACCATCTATAACCTATAGCACCATACCTTCATAGCTTTCCTTACCTCATAATGTTAACCAGCTAAATACTTCATAAACTCATGTGACTCTAGTCATACAACACTCTGAAGACTCTGCTAGCGCATACTCACCCTGCTGACAGTCAAGACAACTCCCTCAAGTACCATGAATGATAATATATGCCTCCAACTGAATAGAAGCCCCAAACAACACACACAACCTCAAACCCCACCATCAAGCCTCAAATAAGCATCCACATAATCCTCCAGAGTCGGTACTCATGAACAAGAAACAAGAAACCACTGCATCCCATTGGTGAATAACTGAAAGGTATACTAACACATCTGCATCCTCTATTTGGACCATACATGGAGACAATAATCAGGCATCTATATCCCCTTGCATCACCTTCACGACATCACAAGCCGTTGAGGCATCTTTGATACTGAGTGCGCAACCTTATATAAAAGTGGATATAAGGGAATACAAGATATATGCCTCAAGGTAAATCAATGCAGTGCAATACGAAATGAAAGAAATGGAATTCCCAAATAGTTCTATAGCCTCTCAAAGATAAATAGACGTCTTCGTATCGATCCACAATACTGTGCTAAAGCTTCTCATGACATGGAACCTAAGAATATAGGGCTTAGATTCTAACTTGTCACAATCCAAATTCCCACCATAAGGATCATGATGACACCTAGTCTCTAAAGCCAGGTAAGTCAAGCAATTTCTACAATTAAACCATTTAAGCATGATATATAAAACAGAGTTTAATATAAAGGCAAAAATAAAGCTGATACAAGCTAACACGACATTAATCACCACAAATCCCTATGGCGTGGTAATATAGAGTCACGAACTCTACTAAATACATAGTGTAAACTCAAAATAAAATAATACTTGGATAGAGAGTTGACAGTAATAATGTAAGGGAATGACTCTAAGTTGCTGCGACGATCAAGCAACTCAACCTTGAATTCCCACGATCAAGAAGCTCTCACTTCCTAAATCTACTAGCTCCAACACCTGGATCTGCACAAAGATATGAAGACGTGTAGTATGAGTACACAATGGTCGATACCTAGTAAGTTTCAAGACTAACCTCGGTGGACTAGTGACGAGCTTCAAGTCAAGACACTCACTAACCAAGTAACATGTGCAATATATCAATATAAAGCTAACGACAAAAAGCAAAATAAATAAATGGAAACAAAGAGTAATCACGTGATAGGACAACAAATAATCAAAGCATATATAAAACACAAGTGAAAGTAATTAAGGGAAAGTAATGACTGTTCTAATCATCAAACCACTCCGACACAAGATTTACAGCAAGACTCAGCCCGAGACACCACAGCTCATAAGCACAAACCTCAAGTCACAATAAAGAAACATATAAACATGGCACTTCATGCCCATATTATCAATCACTCTCGCACGAGGGAGACCTTGTGTCACAATGTAAGTCACAACCACACATATAACTCACATGTTGCTCGGACAACTCACGTGCCAATATCACAATCCTCACAGTGTGGTCGCATGGTCAATATAGCAATCCACCCGTTGTGGCCACAGTCTCAATATCAATCCACCCAGCATGGACACTGGCTACCAGTTCAAAAAATATCACAGAAAAAGTAGATACATAAGAATTCATATATATTATCAATGAAAATCAAGTTTCATCCTCCTGGACCGGTATAAATAACATGTTATGATGTATGCATGTAAGAGTCTATTAGCGCTCAAATCATCAATTAATATTAGAGACCCTGAGTAGTACAATGGGAACAATACAATAAATCCTATAATTTGCATGACACACACAAGAAATTCATACCACCACACAACATCATCAATCATGCACCCCACACCATCAAATATCATCCCCACAAAGCCCCCTCATCTTGTTGCATGCGAAACAATAAAGTAAATGCCCGCCTTATATATATATATATATATATATATATATATATATATATATATATATATATAT